>CAUYQU010031508.1:0-91410 GCA_963574635.1 Cheracebus regulus
AAGTAGAAAAACAAGTTACAACCTCACAGAATAAGGACAATGGAAGGGTCAGCTTACACCATCCACCAGAGTAGGTGGTCACATTATCACATCAAAGGATAAGTTGTTTATCTTCTGGGAGAGTCAGCAAAGTCATAACCATATCTTTGTAGAAAACTCAATTATCATGCCCAAATGCATCTCTTCTGCATGACCGTCTGGTAATTGCTCACAAAGTTTGTCTTTAACCTAAGTCTCTTTCTGCTCCTGCTTTCCCATAGCTCGACTTCCCTCAACTGGAGACACTGTGTCTGGGCTCAAGCTCTCTGTATTGTGAAGCCTAATTTACAAGGCCCTCACACGTGGGCATTCCTCACATTTTTCAATTTATGCAGAAAAGGAAATGTGATTGTTATTGAATTGAGTCTACAAATCAACTAGGGAAGAAGTGACATTGGAGCAATATTGAGACTTTCAACCCCGTAACACAGTATATCTCCATTTATTTAGATTTTGTTTAATTCTCTTAGCAATGTTTTAAAGTTTTCAGTGTACAGGTATTTCATATTGTTTGTTACATTATCCCTAAATATTTCATCTATTTGATGCTGTTGCAAATGGTATTGCTTTTAATTTCACTTTTTCAATTGTTTGTTGTTAGGATATGGAAATACAGTTGAGTTTTGTACGTTGATCTTATATCTTGCAACCTTGCTAAACTCATATATTAGTTCTAGTAGTTTTGTTTTGTTTTGTTTTAGGGATAGGATCTGGCTCTGTCCCTCAGTTTTGAATGCAGTGGTGTGATCTTGGCTCACTGCAGCATCAGACTCCTGAGCTCAGGCAGTCCTCCCACCTCAGCCTCCTAAGTAGCTGGGACTAAAGGTAGGCACTACCATGCCCAGCTAATTTTTAAATTTTTTGTAGAGACAAGGTCTCACTCTGTTGCCCCTGCTGGTCTTAAACTCCTGGCCTCAAGTGATCCTTTCATCCCAGCCTCCCAAAGTGGTAGGATTACACTTTAGGTGGATGAGCCACCACGCCTGGCCTGTTTCTTCATTTTAAATGTTTCACTGAATTTTCTACATAGATGATAGGTCATCTGTGGATAAAAATACTTTTATTCTTTCTTTTGTTAAAAAGTAGGTGACTTGTATTTATTTTTCATACCTTATTGCACTGGCTAAAACCTCCAATGTTGAATAGAAGTGGTGACAGTGAACATCTTGTCTTCTTTCTGATCCTAATGGGAAAGGATTTGGTCTTTTACCATTAAAAATAAT
This sequence comes from Cheracebus regulus, assembly GCA_963574635.1. Taxonomy (NCBI): domain Eukaryota; kingdom Metazoa; phylum Chordata; class Mammalia; order Primates; family Pitheciidae; genus Cheracebus; species Cheracebus regulus. The sequence goes on from CAUYQU010031508.1 coordinate 1,263, forward strand.
GTTAGATATAGATTTTTAAAATAGATGCATATTATCAGGTTGAGGAAGTTCTCTTCTTTTTAAATTAAAAAAAAATTAAACTTTTAAGTTCTAGGGTACATGTGTGCATTTGTGACATAGGTAAGCGTGTGCCATGGTGGTCTGCTGCACAGATCAACCCATCACCTAGGTATTAAGCCCAGCCTCCATTAGCTATTATTCCTTATGCTCTCCCTCCCCCTACCTTCCCTGACAGGCCCCAGTGTGTGTTGTTCCCCACTATGTGTCTATGTGTTTTCATTGTTCAGCTCTCACTTATAAGTGAGAACATGCAGTTTTTGGTTTCTGTTCCTGCATTAGTTGGCTGAGAATAATGGCTTCCAGCTCCATCCATGTCCCTGCAAAGGACATGACCTTGATCCTTCTTATGACTACACGGTATTCCATGTATACATGTATCACATTTTCTTTATCCAGTCTATCATTGATGGTCATTTGAGTTGATTTCATGTCTTTGTTATTGTGAACAGTGCTGCAATGAACTTACACATGCATGTATCTTTATAATCGAATGATTTATATTCCTTTGGGTATATACTCAGTAATGAGATTGCTGGGTCTTGTAATATTTCTGATTCTAGATCTTTGAGAAATTGCCACATGTCGTTTATGTGATGAGTTATATTTATTGATTTGCATATGCTGAACCAGCCTTGAATCTCAGGGATGAAGCCAACTTGATCGTGGTGGGCAACGTTATCATCCTGATAACAAAACCTGGCAGAGACACAATAAAAAAAGACAACTTCAGAGCAATATTCCTGATGAACATTGATACAAAAATCCTCAATAAAATACTGGCAAACCAAATCCAGCAGCATATCAAAAACTTATCCAAAAAGCACAAAAAAACAAAAGAAAAATGTATTTAATATCATCAAAATTAAAAATTTTTGTGCTTCAGATAACACCATCAAGAAAGTGAAAAGAACCTACGGAATGACGAAAATGTTTTCAAATTATATATCTCATAAGGTATATAAAGAATGCATACAACTCAAAAATAAAAAGACAAACCAATTTTTAAGTGGGCAAAGAATTTGAATAGAAATATCTCAAAAAAAAAATCTGAATGGCCAATAGACACATCATTACCCCTAAAGGAAATCAAAATCACAATGAGATACCATTTTATATCTCCCAAGTTGGCTATGATATAAAAATTAACAAGTGTTTGTGAGGCTGTGGAGAGATTAGAACCCTCATATACTGCTCCCAGGGATGTGAAATAGTGCCTCAGCTATGGAAATAGTTTGGCAATTTCCCAAAATGTTAAACATAGGATTACCATATGACTCAGCAATTAAGCTCCTAGGTATAGACTCAAGAAAATGAAAACATATGTCCATATAAAAACTTGTACATGAATGTTGATAGCAGCATTGTTTATAACATCCCTAAAATGGAAACAACCCAAACATATATCAGCTATTCAATGGATATGTGAAATGTGTTATATCGATACAATGAATATTATTCAGCAATTAAAGTGACATACTGACTCATGCTACGACATGGATGAAACTTGAAAGCATTCTATTAGGTGAAAGAAGCTAGTTGCAAAGATCACATATGATTCCATTTATATAAAATGGCCAAAATAGACAAATCTATAGGGACAGAAAGGTGATTCGTGGTTATATGTGGCTGGGGAAATGCAAATTGAAACTACTAGGAGATACATACCAATGATATGTATGTTTATCTTTAAATTCTCTTTAAATTTTTTAAGATAATGATAAGATAAAGATGTGAAACTATGAAACTCTTGTTTATTCATGGGGAGAGTATAAATTGGTACAACCACATTAGAAAAGAAATTGGCGTATCTTTTGAGATTAAAAACACATATACATTGAGAGCCAGCAAATCCACTTCTAAATTCTACTCAGTGGAAATGTGTCCATTTTTATACCAAGAGGTATATAAAAATATTCATAGTAGCATTGTTGTAATCACGCAAATTTTCATCAGAAGTAGAAGGAATAAATAAATTGTGGTATATTCCTGCAGTGGGATATTATATAGCAGCTATAGTTATACCTGGCAACATGTATGAATCTCACAAGCATCAAATAAAAAAGCCAACCACAAGGTATCATCCATTATGATTCCCATTTATAAAGTTAAAAAACAGGCATAACTCAGCTATAGTATTAAAAGTCAATATAATAGTTCACCTTTAGGGAGAAGGGAAAGAGTAAAAAGCATAATATGAGGTAGAATTTTGAGGTATTGTAATGTTCTCTTTCTTGACTTGTGTTAGAGTTACATTGATGTTTTCTTTGAGATTATTTACTGAGCTATACATTTTTAATTTGTACACTTAAAAATATTTTTTATGGCCCAAGATTATAGTTTTTTTAAAGGCAGTCTGTCAGGGGTTTACGATTGTGTGAGTTATAAATAGGAAGTGGCAATGTCTTCTTCAGTGGACTCTTGAACATGAAAAGAGTTGGGAGAGAGATCCAAGATGGCCGACTCCTAGCAACTCAGGATTGTAGCTCCCAGAGAAAGCGCATAGAACGAGAGGACACCACACTTTCAGACCAATTTTTGTTGCTCACGGACTAGGAGATTCCCAGCGGAGGAGCCCCATGGGTCACCAGCATGACTCTTGTGGCTGGCATGGCAGTTTTGCCGGCGCTTTGGCGTGGCGATTCTCGGTACAGAGTAAACAGGACTGGGTCCCCTTTTGATCGACGTTTGGATCTCCGGGAAGGCAGAGTCGCCAATTTACCTGATTGAAGAAGGGATTCAGGAAGGAAGCCAGACTGGAGACTCCTGAGCAGAGAAGCACCACGAATCTTAATGCCACTGTTTTAGCCGGTGCAGTGGGTTGCTCAGATTTCGGTGCTGGGAATCAACAAGTTGGACATCCATTCAGAGACCTAATTTGAAGGTTGGCGATTGCAGAGATGACAGGTGGATAAATTTACAATGATGGGAAGAAACCAGCATAAAAAAGCTTAGAATACCCAGAATCAGAATGCTTCTCCTTCTACAGGGGATCATAGTTCTTCATCATCAAGGGAACAAGGCCTGACAGAGAACGAGTGTGTTCCATTAACAGAATTATGCTTCAGAAGGTGGATAATAAGGAACTTTTCTGAGCTAAAAGAACATGTTCTAGCCCAATGTAAAGAAACTAAGAACCTTGAAAAAAGGATTAACGAAATCCTAAAGAGAATAGATAATTTAGAAGCGAATATAAGTGAATTAATGGAACTGAAGAATACAATACGAGAACTTTGGGAAGTATGCACAGGTTTTAACAGTTGAATTGATCAAGCAGAAGAAAGGATATCAGAGGTCGAAGATCTACTTAATGAAATGAAACAAGAAGACAAGATTCGAGAAGAAAGAGTAAAAAGGAATGAGCAAAGTCTCCAGGAAATATGGGACTATGTGAAAAGACCTAATTTATGACTGATGGGTGTACCTTATGTCATGAAGAGAATGAATCCAAGTTGGAAAACATTTTTCAGGATATTATTCAGGAAAACTTTCCTAACCTGGTAAGCCAGGACAATACTCAACTCCAGGTAATCCAGAGAACACCACAAAGATATTCCTCAAGTAGACCAACTCCAAGACATATAATCATTAGATTCACTAGGGTTGAAATAAAGGAGAAAATTCTAAGGGCAGCTAGAGAGAAAGGTCAGATTACCCATAAAGGGAAGCCTGTCAGACTCACAGCAGACCTCTCAGCAGAAACCCTGCAATCTAGAAGAGAGTGGGGGTCAATATTCAATATCCTCAAAGGAAAGAATTTTCAACCCAGAATCTTGTATCCAGCCAAACTAAGCTTCATAAATGAAGGAAAAATAAAATATTTTCAAATAAGCAAGTACTGAGAGATTTTATCACCACTAGGCCTGCTTTACAAGATCTTCTGAAAGAAGCACTACAAACAGAAAGGAACAACCAGTATCGGTCATCCCAAAAATTCAACAAAATGTAAAGAGTATCTCCATAATGAAAAATCACATCAACTAACGGGCAAAATAGCCAGCTAGCATTAAATTACAATATTGAACTCACAAATATTAATATTAATCCTAAACTTAAATGGATACAATGCCCCAATTAAAGACACAGATAGGCAAATTGAATAAAAAGTTAAAATCCATTGGTATGCAGTATCCAGATCCAACTCACAACAATACACAAAGACTCAAAGGGATGGAGGAAGATTTACTAACTAAATGGAGAGCAAAAGAAAAACAAAAAAACAGGAGTTGTAACTCTTGTCCCCGATAAAATAGACTTTAATAGTAACAAAGACTAAAAGAAACAAAGAAGGATATTACATAATGGTAAAAGGATCAATGCAACAACAGGAGTTTATTATTATAAATATATACATACCCAATATAGGAGCACCCAGATACATAAGACAAGTTTTTATTGACTCATAAAGAGATGTGGACTCCCACACAATAATAGCGGGAGATTTTGACATCGCATTGTTAATTTATATTACACCCATTCTGAAAGTGACTACATAATAGGAAGTGAATTACTTGTCAGCATTTGCATAGTATCTCACAGACCTAAATGAAATATTGGTTGACTGTTTGTTATTTTCTTCCTTTATTCCTTCCTGTCTCTCTTGTTAAGTACAATTGACAGTATAAAAGAGGTTATTAATACCTTTTTAAGATTGCATTCCAGCCTGAGCATTAGAGCAAGAATTCTGTTCTCTCTTACCCTTTTTTCTTTCTCCTTCTTTCTTTCTCTCATTAAAAAAAAAAGAAGAAAGAAAGAAAAGAGTTGACTGCAAATACCTTCTTTACATACAATCAGACATTATGGAATGAATGTGTTTCTCCCAAATTCATATGTTGAAGCTGTAAACCCCAGTGTGTCTGTTTTTGGATATAGGGTCTTTGGGGAGGTAATTAAAGTTAAATTAGGTTATACAACCTACAGACCTGGAAAAAATATTCGCAAACTATTCATCTGACAAAAGTCTAATATCCAGTATCTATAAGGAACTTAAACAAATTTACAAGAAAAAACAAACCTATGAAAAAGTGAGCAGTTAATTTGTTCAGCAGCAATAGAAAAAAGATTTAAAAAGTTAAAAAGTAGGCAAAGAACATGAACAGACACTTTTAAAAAGAAGACATTCATGCAGCCAACTAGCATATGATAAAAAGCTCAATATCACTGATCATTAGAGAAATCCAAATTGGCTGGGCGCAGTGGCTCATGCCAGTAATCCTAGCACTTTGTGAGGTCAAAGCGGGTGGATCATGAGGTCAGGAGTTCAAGACCATCCTGGCCAAGATGGTGAAACCCCATCTCTACCAAAAAAAAAAAAAAAAAAAAGCACAGAAATTAGCCAGGTGTGGTGGCGGGTGCCTGTAGTCCCAGCTACTCAGGAGGCTGAGGCAGGAGAATCGCTTGAACCTGGGTGGCAGAGATTACATTGAACTGAGATTATGCCACTGCATTCCAGCCTGGCCAATAGACTGTCTCAAAAAGCAAAAGAAAAAAAGAAAAAAAAGAGGGAAATGCAAATCAAAACCACAGTGAGATACCATCTCACACCAATCAGAATGGCTATTATTAAAAAGTCTAAAAATTACGTGCTGGCAATGTTGCAGAGAAAAATGAACGCTTATACACTGTTGGTAGTAGTGTAAATTAGTTCAACCGTTGTGGAAAGCAGTGTGGCAACTCCTCAAAGCGTTAAAAACAGCTACCATTCAGCCCAGCAATTCTATTTGTGGGTGTATATCCAAAGGAATATAAATCATCTACCATAGAACAGACAATGAATGTTCATTGCAGCACTATTTACAATAGCAAAAACATGGAATCAAACTAAATGCCCTTCAGTGGCAGATAGGATAAAGAAAATGTGGTACATATACACCATGGAATACTATGCAGCCATAAAAAAAGAATGAGGTCATATCTTTTGTGTGAACATGGATGAAGCTAGAGGCCATTATCCTTAGCAAACTAACCCAGGAATAGAAAACCAAATACCACATGTTCTCACTTATAAGTGAGAACTAAAGGGGAGAACACAGGACACAAAGAGGGGAACAACACACACTGCACACTACCTGAGGGTCAAAGATGGGAGGAGGGAAAGAATTAGAAAAAATAACTATTGGGTCCTAGGCTTAGAACCTGGGTGACAAAGTAATCTGAACAACAAACCCCTCTAATACGAGTTTACCTATAAAGCAAACCTGCACATGTACTCATGAACTTCAAATAAAAGGTTTTTTTGTTTTTGTTTTTTTGTTTTTTAAGGCAGAAGTTACCCTACCATGAAAGAACTTTCTACATAGATGGCTACAGTGTCACTGAGCCTTTTGTTTGGTCCATGCTAAATGTCATAGGAAAACTTTTAAACTGCTCTGGATCAAGATTAGTGCCTGTGGTATTTAATTTCTCCTACTCAACTGTTACAGTTATATGATCTTAGAAATTCTTTTTGGCATGTTGATGACTATCATTCAAGTTGCATCAAGAGAGACTTCTTCCTATGTGGAGCTATTAGGGCTCTCTTGGACACATACACAACTTCAATTTACATTGAAGACAACTTATTTTAATGAAATTGCTTATTTGTTTGCTTTAGTCCCTAGATTATATGATCCTTGGGGCAGGGACTATTCTTTGAATATTTCCTGGCACATTTTTGTCTCTCAATACAGAGGGTAAAGAAAGGAAAGGAAGAAGGGAGGGAAGAAGGCATCCTTGCTTTCTATATGCTAAACCTATAATTTTGTCAAAGAAGAATATTAAATTTGCCTGAAATGTTAAAAAAAAAAATAGGTCATAATGATGTGGCCCTAATTCAGTAGGGCTGGTGTCTCTATGAGGAAGAGACATCGAAGTTTGCTCTCCCTGCGTGCACAAAGAGGCTATGTGAGGACACGACAAAAGGACAGCTGCCTACAAACCAGGAAGAGGCCTCACCAGAAATCAGCCCTTGACAAAACCTGGATCTTGCACTTTTTGCCTCCAGAACTGTGAGACAATTAATTTCTGTTGTTTAAGCCACCCAGCCTGTGGTGTTTTGTTATGGCAGCCTGAGCAGACTGATACACCAGATAGTCACATGTATCCAACTGTTTTACCATAATAGCCTTTCTTACTTTGATCAAATTACTGCATCAGGATTTGATCTTAAATTTCCTGTTTCCTTTGCTTTTGGAAATGTAGCTGAGCATCCAAATTTCACTCAATTTGGATGCTAACAAGATTAGACAGTTATCTGATAAGTAATCAGTGCCTCATCTTATTCTGTGTCTTCTTCCATCACCATCCCACTAAGGTGCTTGCATTTTGTTGTTTCTTTTGGCCAGATAGTAAACATTTTTCAGGCATTTTGAATTTTGCCATTGTAAATGGTGAAAGATTCTCTCTCTCTATCTCTTTCTGTCTCAGAGTCTCTGTCTCTCTCTCTTTGTGTGTGTGTGTGTGTGTGTCTGTGTGTGTGTGTGTGTGTGTGTGTGTGTGTGTATTAGGAGGGGGTGGTGATCGGGATGCTAATCTATGCACAGTGACCTTTGTTTCTATCTGGCTGAGCAGATGTAGGAATTAATCATTGTCACTCCTGGATGGTGCCGCTGCAGCTGTCCCCCACTGCCTTTCTGCCCCTGATAGATTTATTAGTGTGTTTCGTTTGCTGAAAAACATGCCTCAGCACAGTAAAACTGGCAAATTAAAGACACTTATCTGTGAGTATAATTTTTTAGAAACATGGTTTTTTCTACACATCTGTATCTATATACTCTGAGCTCTTTAAAAAAAAGGGGAGGAGGAAAAGAGGAAGAGCAAAAAGGAAAACAAACAGGTAATATTGTTTCTGTAACATCAGAACAATTATTTCCCAGCTGAGAATGTTCATATTGGAAGTGTCATGGCCCTCCAGCCTAGGATTGCAAAGAACCAATTGTTTTCTAATCTCTTTTTCTTTTTGCAGCTGCCCACCCCTCCCCTTTTAACTGCCAACTATCAGCCAGAATTTGGGCATACTTGGGCTCTAGGCACAAGAAAATAAGTGGTCTGGGTTACTTACTGCGAAATATATTTTATAGTAGACATCACTACAACCTTCAGACTGTAACTAACACTTTCTAGACCCCAAGTAACCCTACTACATAGATATCCTTGCAGCCTTATCAAATCCAACCCATGGGGATATTGATACCGGCCTGGGTGAAAATCAAAGTAGCTACAGTCCTTTCAATGTTGGAAATCTGCCAGACAATCCAGTTTGAACTTCCTGGGCCTGGGCTGTTTATTTTCATTTCACCCCACCCCCAAATCAGTCAGCAATCCCTAGGGCAGATACGAAATAGCAGCCTGCGCCTATTCAGAGTTGACTTATTCCTTTCTGGTGGCTCATCCCCTCTCCAAAATCCAAGACCTTGGCCTTAGATATCTTGCCTAGCTTGGGCCTTTCTGGTACCACCTTTCAACTCTCTAGGAGCTCTGAAGATATTCTGCACTCCTCGACCCTGCTTGATAGAATGACTCACAGTTTACTCTTTCATTGACTCTTTCTGTATTTCTATTCTTCAGAATGATCTTCTGGTTTTGGACATCCTTGCATGTTCAGTCCATAAATCACCACTGCTTGTTATTACGTTCATGTTCCCAGTATCTGGCATATGGGTCTACCCAGACTCATGAATTTAAACTTTTCTGGTCTAAACTCTTCTGCCACCATTTGAGCCTCTATTCTGTGAACATTTTTGTCTCTAAATGTCAAACACCTTAGAATAAGAAGGCAAATTAATCCTCTGAATGTCAACCTCATAGTTAGGCCTATCTCCCAAGAAAGAGAAATGAAAACTCCTATTAGTAGTAACTCATTTTGATCATATAATCAATTTTGGGACCATTTTCTTAAAACTATATTTTATTGCCTGTAAATATTTCCTGGAGGATAATGATCATCCTTAAATTACTATGTGTTTTGTGAAGTTAGTGCTTTACTTCTTATGTCCTAAATTTGCGTATCTGAATCTTTAAATTGTAGCTTCTCTTTCAAGTCTTCTAGGATTTCATTTGCCATAGTCGGGATCTCTTTGTGATTTGACAAGTTTCGATCACATCTTCACTAGCCTTCTTTCCAAGCCACAGAATTGTCTATCTTCAGTAGAGACCCTGCCATTCTAGTTATTTCACTGGAATTTGTTTTCCTCATATCCTTCTTGAGCAAAGGTGAGTAAAGCCAAATGTTTCCTTCTGGTACTTTGTGAGATGCTACCCTGGGCTTTAAGCTCTCAGAAGAAGAGAAAGGAGGTGGCCTGGTTTTGTATGAGACATACAATGAACAATAGTACAATAGAAATGTTGAAAAAAAAAAGGAGAAAAGAAGAAAAAAGAAGGAAGAATAAGGAGGAGGAGAGAAGAAGGAAGAGAAAGAAGAAAGAGGAAGAGGAAAAAGAGGAGAAGGAGAAGGAGAAGAAATGTTCTTAAATCAATAGTTCTCAGACTTGGTTCACATTAAAGTTTGCTAAAATCCTGAGGCTCAGGCTTTACCCTAGGCCAGTTAAATGATAATATCTCTGGGTAGGACCCAGGCAACAGTTTTAAAAAACAAGTATCCAAAAACAACAACAACAAAACAAGTCTCCAGTTGATTCTAATATCTGAGAGTCATTGCTATAGACCACATGACTAAGCTGATAATACCAATATAAAAAAATGTTAAAGCTGTGATAACTTAGAATTTATGCCAGGTATTAAAAGGAGACTTGACTCAAATATGAATTATAAAATGCTTAATCAGGTGAAAAGATAGAGGTGAGATTTTTAATAAATATTGATGAACTTTCCCATAACAGGAAGTTTCAAACCACCTATAGCTAGAGAAAATTTTCCTGGCTGTGGTTCTTGCCTAGTGAGCAGAAGCTGGTTTTATGAGGTAACCATGGGGAGAGCCAATAAATGTGAGTGATCATGATAATTAAATCTTTAGGCCCAGATAATTTATGTCAATTATTCAATGTTCATTAAGGAAACTGAAAAAAAATTAGTATTAGCTAAAAGGAAATGGAAAGGCAGGCTTTTGAAAGACATAAAAAAATTGGAGGCTATTTTAAGAGACTTTATTGGAAGGATAGGAAAAGAGTATCTGAGAATTTTTAAAAATCCAATCACATATAAATGTGACAGTCACAGTGGTTATTGTGGAGGGAAAATGACATCTCTCAAAGAATGTAAAAAGCTCCCCAGAGGAGAGCAGGAAGCCCGCAGAGTGTATTAGGTTAGGTACAAAATAGGAAAAAGACTTTGAGAAACACTTTTGAAGAGAGTCCAGAACACATAAAGAGATTATTTAAATCTATTAAAAGGAAGAGGCTAGAAAAACAGTGGGATCTTTTACTGAGAATAAGGGGGCACAGGGAGTGCTCAGGCACCAAAGACAATAGACCAAACTAATTAAATGCCTCTGAATGCATTGAGAGATACCAGAGTAACAGCACGTTGAAATTGCCTACTACAAATGGATCCATAGTAGGTAATTAAATAGTTTTCTGTGTTTTGCATATTTCAAGTCTTGTAGGCAGAATAGGTACTGATAAATCACTGAAAATTCTTGATGTTTCTCTTGAGATTTCTGAAGGCCTCCAGAAGAAATTTTGTTCTTGTCTTGCCTCTCCCTAAAGCCACTGCCCTTGTCCTCCTGCTCCTATTACCACCAAGCCTCCTAAGTGCATAGTCTTCCCTAGCCACCTCACTTTCTCATCTCCAATTCATTCTTCAACCCATTCTGCTAACTCCATTGAAAAGTCATTAAATCTGACTTGTTGCCAAAGTCATTAAATCAACAGATCTCCCTTTAGACTTCATTCTTTTTAGCCTTTAGCTATATGACACCATTAACTGTCTCTTCTGTTCCTCCTTCCTGAAACCTCTTTTCTTAACTTTTACCATACGTGAATGTCCTGGTTTTACCTCTCTGCTTCTTACCAGTGACCATCACTGGCTCCAGAATTACTAAGGTATTTCTTTTCTTTTCTTTTCTTTTCTTTTTTTTTTTTAAGGCTAGTCAAATAAAGCAGTGGGAATGGAGAAGGAACAAAGAAATCTGTAATTGGTTGTGATCAATTAATTGTAAACACTACTGCATTCAGACAAGCCTTATCTACTTAATTTTGATAATACTCTGGGTTCTAGTCTCTATCCATTTCTTACACTATATCCTTCACCTTGTTTTAACCTCTTCTGTGACATATCCTAGGCCTGCCTCTCATCCCATTTTCTAATTCATAGTTGATATAGTCATATAGATGTTCTACAGTTGATTCTAATCCAGTAACCAAAACCAGATTAATATCTTACCAGCAGTCTTTCTCTCCCTCTGTGTAATTCCTGTTGTGGTTAATAGCACTACCATCCACCCATTCTCATTCTGGATTCCTTTGTCTCCCTACACATCCAGCTAGTTACCAGATCTTAGATATTTAACTCTGAAATGTCTTTCAAATCTGTCTCCTATTGTCCATCTTCATTGCCCAACCATAGTCTTCATTTGTTTTTCATCTGGCCTATTGCAATAGTCCCCTAACTCATCTTGCCCACTTTTGCAGCTACTGATCTCTTGCCAGCATTTTTCCCCCCAAACAAACCTAGTTTTAAAACCCAGACTTCACCATGGAATATTATGCAGCCATCAAAAACGATGAGTTTGTGTCCATTGTAGGGACATGGATGAACCTGGTAACCATCATTGTCCGCACCTGCCTATGAGTGAGAACATGTGTTGTTTGATTTTGTGTTCTTGTGTCAGTTTGCTGAGAATGATGATTTCTAGGTTCATCCATGTCCCTGCAAAGGACACAAACTCATCGTTTTTGATGGCTGCATAATATTCCATGGTGTATATGTGCCACATTTTCCCTGTCCAGTTAGAATGGCGTTCATTAAAGTTCCTAGTTTTATAGAATGTTTGACTACTAGGTAAAATAACTAATAGAAGCTATTGTGGTACAAACTAGCCAATGCTCAGGTTTAAAAGTTAGCTCAATCCAGGATGAGTAAAAGCCATAATTGAATGTCTACAGGGACATCTAGGTGTCATGCTGCTTTGTGTGAGAGCTACTGTCTGGCTGGAAGCAAATAAGACTCTAGGTAAGAGGTGAAAAGGGGTTCAAGGACATGAGGACCCAGAAGCATTGCTGGTGTCACAGTACTCCAGTTTAAGTAAGGATGATAACGAGGTGAACACATAACTTACATTAGAGAGCAAAACAATGGGTTATTAATAATTAATGCCAAGACAATAAGTAAGTGCAACCTGGAACTGTCTTTGGAAACCAGGCTCTTTGGTTGTCCTAGTGATGGCATACTTCTTAGTCCCATTAGTCTCTGACACTGTTTAACTCTTCCTTGTTTTCTTTTTTTTATCGGTAAAAAAACAGCTGATATCATTTACCTTATGAATAATGCCTAACAAACCACCTGCCACACTGTTAATGCTCAAGGTTAATCATGGAAGTTACCTTCCTTCATTCCTCTCTAACCTCCCCAGTACTGGCTCAGAAATTGAGAGACTGCTCCTGAAAATGAAGAGTAGGGAGGCATCAGCAAACACAGCAGAGTGTTGCTAGAGACAGAGGAAACTGGGTCTTCCAGCTTAGAGCGGTATTTTTTAGCTTAGGCTCGTGTGGGCTGTGATGTTGGCTTTCTAACATTCATAAAATCACAGAACATAAGAAACTGCCCTTTGCCTACTCATGTACCAGTACTAACCAGAAGGGGTTCGTTTTGCAGTATTTTTTAGGAGGAGATATTTTTCGCAATTAACACCAAAGGTAAAAAATAATTAATGTTATAACTGTTTGATTTATGGGCCAAATATTTAGGGAAACCTGTTAAGGAAAAGGAGAAAAGAAGATGTGATCGATTGGCCCTTAGATGTAGAAGCACAGGACCCATTACAATGGAACATTACAAAGGCATAACATTCAGTCCTCCCAAACTCACACTTTATTTTCTTGGTTTATGTATTTAGAATGCTTATTATTTTTATTCTCTGAATACTTTTTTTTTTAACATTTGGGTCCCAAAAGTAAGTTTCCAGGGAAGAAAAAGAATACACAAAATGGATAGTAGCTGATTCTTTTTTTTTCCTTTGAAAGCTTTCACATAGATTACATCTCAAAAACACAGTGGCATGCTAAGAATGCAGAAATCAGATGAAAAATGAGCCAATGGGCAACAAAAAGTAGCTGTGAGAAATGGGGTTTGTTAGCGTCTTCCTGGGGGAATGCCAGAGAATAAAGGAAGTTTTCAGGACTTGCTTCCAACTCTTCCTTACTCATTGTTCATGAGATGGAGCTGATAGCAAGGCCCTGTGGGAATGAGAATGTTGGTGATCAGGACACTAAATTTACTGCTTTACAGCTCTAAAGAAAAGTGGAGGGACTTCTGCCTCAGCTCAGTTTTGAGAAGGTGGAAGAAGAGTGGGGACATTGGAAAATTGCTTCTCCTTTTTCTCCCCTCTGGCCCTCATGGTGAGAAATGAGATGTCTTGATGAATAAGAGGATCCAAATTTGTACGGTTTCATCTCTGCTCTGCCAGTTACTAGTTATGTGACCTTGGGGATATTATTTCACCTTTTTAAATCTCATCTTTCTTATCTATAAAGTGGGAGCAATTCAGATGCATAGAATCTTTGAGAACTTTAGAGTTAATGCACATATATTTTATAGAACACTGTCGAACACAGAGTAAGTTTTCTATGAGTTTTATCTTTTATTAACTATTATTGTCAGTAAAAGTCTCTCTTCTCCTCACTTTAGATGCATCACGAACCCCATATATTCCTCATACGATTCAACAAGTCTTATAATTGATTAGTCTGTAAGGTGAAACTTGATTAACCTATGAAATGGTCCTGAAGGACTTGAGCTAAAATAACATTCATAGACAGTTTCCTGCCCATCAATCAATCCTCCCAGAATCAGATGTGCTTTATCTGATTGCTACAAAGGGTAATGAAACCAAGCATGCTCAGTTCTTTCTCTGATCACTCTGCAGTCTGTCTACACAGAGAGATGGCATTCTAGACTGCGTTCTAATATGCAGTAAGGTTAACTAGATAGGATCTGCCATAGCAAGTAAGGAGATGAGCTACCGGTGTCCAGTTGAGTCACAGTGGGAGGGGAAATCTGTTTACTAATGCATCAGTGAAATATCAGCAATTCATTTAGCCACATACCTAAGCAATATTCTCCACGTTTTATTTTTCACTTATTTCTGAACTTGAAAGTAAAGAAGGAGAAGTTATTAATTGGCTTTGTATCCTCCAAAAATTATCTGACTGGATACATTAAGTGAAAGCCCCCTCAGAATAGGCAGTTCTTTTATTAATTTTGAAAATTAGATTTTAGAAGGTAGATACTACATACACTTGGTCCTCTTTGTTTTAACACTTCTTTTCTTTTCTTTTTTTTTTTAACTTTGGTGCCAACTGGTGTACTTTTAATGTTATTGTCTATTGCAACCTGTCTAATGAAGATAGACAAATGGTTGTCATGCAATCTCTGCCTTTCCCTGACCCAGATTTTGATAGTTTCCTTACCCAAAAATCTCTCAGGTTTCACTGAGATTCGATGCCCTGATTCATTGTTCTGGTTTGCTCATTTCTCATTTTCTCCATCAATGCCACTGTCTAGCTTCTATTCTTACCCCAAAGCTTATGGCAAACTTTAAAATAACGCATACTGTATAAGGGGAGGGAAGTTTAAAGGTATTCCTTAACAGTATCATTTTTTCCTGGTATTTTGAGGATATTTGATTAATTCCATAGTGGTTCCAACATTTGTTATTTTATTTAGTCCTTGCAACTTTCTTTTTCATTTGTGTACCTTTGCAGTGCCTGCATTGCAAACTACTTGAGATCACAGCCCTGTCATAAACATCTCTGTATTGTCTAGATGGCTTGGACTAGTTATTTAATATGACTATCTTTGACCAACACATAATTCTAGAAGAACTCTTTCGGGTTTTCCAGGTATCAGGTTCCATTATTCTGACTGTTGGTTCTCTTTGTCTACCAATGCCTTTGGATTCCTGAGAGGTAGAACAGAGAGAAAGTCCAAACAAGAAGCATGTTCTACTAATGACAAGACCATTACCATAAATCTTAAGTTCAATGCTGCTGAGATAAATGAATTATTGGTGGAAACTCAGCCATCTCCATTTAAGAAATTCTCAGTCCCTGGGAGATGGTGTCCAAATTATCTTGGAAG
Organism: Cheracebus regulus; assembly: GCA_963574635.1. Lineage (NCBI taxonomy): Eukaryota > Metazoa > Chordata > Mammalia > Primates > Pitheciidae > Cheracebus > Cheracebus regulus. Next base: position 16,551 of record CAUYQU010031508.1, read on the forward strand.
TGGGGTGGGTGGGAGTCATCAGTTTTCTAAAATCATGAACTTGAGTGTTAATTAAGTAGTCAGTAACATTGCAGTTAAGTAGTCAGTGTCACTTCGTCCCATGTCCCCATCTACCCCATGTTAAAGAGGTGGAATTACTGAGGGAGGGGGATGTATACCTCAGGAATGAGCAAGTAGGCAAAAAGACCCTTCCCAAGTAAATGATGCATTAAGGACATCTCACTTCTTTTCAAAAGAACAGGGAAGAGAGAAAAATTTTCAATCCAAGATTTATTTTTCATCTTGTCACTTCAGGCCACTGCATAGGGTCATGCAGGTTATTCCCAGAGCGGCAAGTCTAGGTTCCATTCTCCAAGTCATTTGTTCATAGTAAACAACTCCACATCATGAAAGATGGCACTTTTAACAAATTTGAATAAAAGTATTCTATGTCTTACTACCCTCACCCCTCCAACCAAAGATTTTTATCCATAAACCTAGAAAGTGGGGCATTTGGAGACCTGCATGAAAAAAATCATTACACCAGATCCCTTCCTGAGGTTAGGTTTGAAAAGTCAATGTTGAGGGGGTGGGTGGACAAAGGGGAGGGTGATCAATTGCAGTCAAAGAAGATTTTGACTGGAAAATCTAGTCTGGATTACACAAAGATGGGGAAACTCATTAACTGGTGGAACATGTCAGAATAAGTCATTCATCCATACAATCCAAACATATGCTAAGGGCTTGCCTTTCCATCTGTAATTCAAGATTTTGGTTTTAATTTGATGCTCCATTTTGAAGGATTTTCTCAAATCAGCAGTTAATTGAATTGATTCACAGGTGATAAGCTTGCATGACTAGCTCTTGTTTATGTTTTATTAATAGTATTCACCAACACTCCCATAAAAATAAAAAAGACCCCTTCCCACAACCTAACAATCTCTTATTTCTCAGATAGCTTTTATGTTGTTGTTTGGTTTTTATTTTAGGCTGCTGAAGATTTTCTTTTCAATTTGGACACAACATTAATAGAATTCATCATTTTTGTCTGCTGACTTAACTCTACCAGGAGGCATCATCTGGCAATTGTCCCTTGTGCATCTAATTGCTTAATTAACATTCAAATCCAAGGATTTAGGAAAGGGTTGATATTATTTTAACTTATGAGTTAGTTAATTGCCACCATAACACCTTTAAAGCTGTCACATAACATCTATAAAGAGATTCTTAGAAGATGGATCTAGCTTGAGGTAAAATAAAAAATCACCAATTCAAAAAATATGTGAATAGTAACTTAGAAATGAGCATTTTTCTTCTAGAAAAATGATATTTATGCATGAAATTTATAAATCAGCACTCTTTATTCAATCTAATCGATGAATAGCTCTTGAAAAGTATCTATGTATTCTAAAATGATTTTATATTGTTTCAATCAGTGTTTACAAAAGAAGTTGGTTAAGTGCCAATATACTTCATTTATTTATAGATTGCAGTGAATCCATTAATAATCAGTTGATTTGACAAAAAGATGACACAAGCAGATTTATTTCAGAAAATAAATATACTAAGCACTCTAGAGATAATTATTTTTATAATGCAACATTTTATATTTTGCAAAACAGAAAGCAGAGACAATAGGTTACAGAATTTCTTAAACAAATTCAAATCTGAGAAAAATGAATTGTTGGAAAAACAGCTCAAGATTACAATGGATAGATTAAAAGTACAAATACAAGACTCATGAAGGCAGAAATATTAAAAAGGAGTGTGCAAATAATGTTAATAAATAACAAAGAAATACAGATTGAAAAACAGAGCCATGTTCTTTACATCTATGCCCATCAATTTAACAATTAAAATAGTAATATTTGATGCCACAAAATTGTGGAAAAATTTGTACATTTACCACTGGTCACAGAATAAGTTGATATAACAAATTTAAAAATAATTTGGTGATCCGTATCTATCAAAACCACAAAATATATAAAGAAAGAAACTGTAGACACATTAACATCTAAAAACAGGGAAGTCACTCAAAGATTTCGATTTGTCAGCCAATACGTACTATAATTACAGTAACAATATGAATAATAATATTTAGAATATTAGGTGAACTATGGAATATGAAATTACATTTGTGCCAACTATAAGGAAAATATATATATGACAAAAGAGGATAGAAATATAAAAATCATTTCTGTTTTGGGGGTGGTAGAATTATAGGTGGCATTAAGGAACCAGCTTACCAGTAGGGGAGAAGGAAATGGGTATAGGCTGAAGTGACAGTTTTTGTTAGCTGTGTTACTGTAGAAAATTATATAACCTCTCTGAACCTCAATTTGTTCTTCTGCAAAATGATAGTGTTATATGACACAATGCATGTACAGTGTTTAAATGAGTCTCAGAGAACAATAACTATAATACTATGACATTCTTGGCAGTCTTGGTATCAAGCAATATATGAAAGGAGTTGAATAACAACGTTCTTGTACCAGGATAAGAATCACAGGTAGAGTGATGACAATGGCTGAGTGATAATGTAGATAGTATGCCTATCACACGAAGGGCCACAAATATCAGTAACTAAAATTATATTTATCAGTGACTAAAATTGTATTTGTCTACCATTATAGTTCACGCATCAGTGGATCCACTGAGTTGGCTGATCACCTGGCTGATCTTGGCTGGCTTGTTCATGCTTCTGCCAGTTAGTTGGGGGCCATACTTTTGGTTGGGCATAACTTAGTAGGGCAGCTCTGCTCCACATTTCTCTCATATGTTTCCTGGGACCAGTTGGTATGTTCTTATCATAGCCCTGAAATAAATGAAAGAAAGAAGTGTAGCATTGTTTCAAGTGTCCAGGGTCTGAGAAGAACCCTGAGAATGATACCTCCCTTACAGTTTTCACCGTAGGTACCTCACTTGATGCACTTTAGTCCTAGCCTGCAATTCTTCACTTGCACTAAGTCTGCCAATATGCCACTGGCCAAAGCAAGTCACATCGCCAAGCCTGAGGGCAGGAGTTAGGGAAAGAGCACTGTAAAGTTACATAGTAGTGTAACTTAGAGTATTCATACATAGGGTATGAATAGAGGGAGAGACAGAAAAATAGGACTATTTAAAGCAATCTAGAAACAATTCATCATCGTTGGTTTCATCATAACAAATATGTAATCTAATGGTTTCCAAAGCATGATATTCCTTACAGCAGTGGTATGAGAAATGATTTTTGATAGTATTTCAAACAATAAACTTATTTATAGTTTACAGTCATTAATAGTATATATTTATTTTCATTTGTTGAATAATGCAGTAAGTGCCTTCAGCATATAATTTTATGGTTATTACTCTATAAGATGGAGTTGAATTAAGTAAAACAGTTAATTTATAGAGAATGATGGAGTTAATAATGGTAAAATTGTATGAGCATACAGGGAAAAAATAGAGAAATAGAAGAAAGAAGTTTAGAAGACATTGCTGATTGGTATATGAACCAAGCAAGAGCTTAGCAATGAGGAATGGGGAGAAAAGAAGATTACGGGGGTGGAGGTGACATTAGAGCAACATCTTGAACACGTTGAGGTTTATAAGCCAGAGAAGAGGAGGAAGTATCTTCCAGATTGAGAAAGCAGCATGTTCAAAGTCCAAAGGTGTAGAAGAACATAGCACATAATATAATAGTGGGTCCCATTAATCAGATGCTCATTGAGCCAGGCATTAGGCTAGAATCCTTCTGCACAGTATCTCACCCCTGGATGATTAGAGAACATCAACTCTTTCCCTTATTTAACAGGCAGGGTTTTGTATGCAATAGGTCCATAGCAAATATCTGTTGGCTGAAAAAATTACTCATAAATTTTTTGGGCTATTTATATAATATCTTAATCCAAAGCCCAAGACTCTCAAAATCAATTCTCATTTTCAATATTCCTACTTCTCGGAAGGAGCAAGTTTATGTTTTTAGGGCTGCCTCAATTTGTTTTTCAGAGTGAGCTCTTTGATTCCCAAAGGGCTAACTTCACCAAGGGCTATCAGAGTTGAATGCACATAGACAAAACAAGAGCACATTCACAAAATGAGAGAAATATTTATAAACGAAAAGACTGGAAACTATCTTCAGAAAAATAAATGAAAACCCTTCTTCCCTTTAAACCCGAGTCTGAGGAACAGCTACCATCTGCCTCTCTTGGCCCGGCAGCCTGTGTTTGAATCATGCAGCTGATTTCTCTCACAGAAACAAGTCAAAACAAGGTTTTCAAGGCAATTGCTCTTTTAAGTATAGTTTTATTTAGTTTGGCTGTGCTATATGTATTTTATGCATTTTTGGAGTTCGAACAGTATTCCCTCCTCAGTGTTTTCCATAGATATAAATAGTATCACCAGCTATCCAGTTCCTTAGGACATAAACCTTGGAGTCACTCTTGAGTTTTCCCTCTTTTATACTCTGTATCCAATACATAAGGAAATGCTGTAAGCTCACCCTACAAACTATATCCCCAAATTATCCTTCTCACCTCTACGGTTACAGATTTCTCCAAGCCACTATCTCTTTCTTGTGAGCTCCTTGCTTCTACTCTTGCCATCTTGCAATGTGGTTTATTCTCTACATTGCAGCTACAGGAATTCTTATAAAATATTAATGGGATCATGTTACTACTTTTCCTAAAAATTTCCAGTGGCTTCCACTGTGGTTAGAATAAATATCAAAGTCTCTCCGTGACTCAAAACATAAAATGATGGGGGCAGGCCAAAGGGACATAGAAGCCAAGGATAAAAGCTCCCAATGGGTAAAGCTGGAGCAAAGTGAGCACCACCTTAAGTAACGCAGTATTCCCAAAAGATAAAATCAATATCCATGAGTCCATGTTGATATAAATACATGACTGAACAAATATGTAAATGGAAGATAACAGACAAATCTTTTGTGTGGAAGAATTTCAAATAGCTTTCATTAGATACTCTTCCTTCAAGGCGATGAAACAGAATGCCCTGCCCCTTATATGTGGGATGCTGATAGTAATGCCCTTGGAAACAGCATGGTATGAAAATGAAGAAAAATAACTTTCAGTCATTTGACAACAACTGTCTCAGTCAGGTGACCAAGGATAGACGTCAGTGATAAGTCATGTTAATAACAGATATTCCCGATACTATGTGATGAGAAGAGCACTGTACCTCTGTGGTCTTCCTGTCAAAAACCTGCCACCTATTCTGAACATGCACAAATTGAGGGACATTTTATTAATATCTGACCAGCACTTTTCAAAACTCTTAAAAATCATCAAAAACATTAGAAATCTAAGAAACCACCAAGAGAAGCCCAAGGAGATATGATGACTAAATGTAGTGTGGCTGCTTGAATAAACTCCTGAAACAGAAAAACAATTGTTATATAAAAACTAAGAAATTCTGAATAAAATTAATATTGGTACCCTGATTGTGACAAATGTACCAGTTCAGTATAAGATTAATAATAGGAGAAATGGGGTGGATTATGAGAAAACTATCTGTATTATCGTTGCAACTTTTCTGTAACTCTAAAGTTATTCTAAAAAAATTTATTTAAAAAAAATCACTTCCTGGCCTGTGAGGCATTGCATAATCTGTACCCTGGCTTCATCTCTGCATTTTACCTCCTTATATCTCCACCCTAACTTACTTGCTCTTCAGCTACAGTGACATTCTTGCTATTTCTTGGGCCCATCCACGCATTCTTCTACTCAGGGCCTTGGCTCTGTTTCCCTTGCCTGGGATGCCCCTTCCCCCAGATATTCACACAGTTCTCTCACTTTATTCAGGTCTTGGTTTAAATGTCACTACTGCAGAGAGCACTTACGTGGCCCTCTAATATAAAATTGCATCCTCTGTCATTCTCTATCCTGCTTTTTCTTCACCACACTGAATTTGGTATGTTCATATATTTCATATTCTTTTTTTTATTCATTGTTTTTTCTTTCACTGTAATATAAATTTTAGTAAGGTGGAAGGTTGTTTGTTTTGCTCATGATTGTTTTTTCTGTTCCTGAAAGAATGCCAGGCATAGAATAGATGCTCAATAAAATATTTGTTAAATAAGTGACAGAATGAATTTAAATATTTCCCACATGGTTGCATCATGATACTTCCAAAATCCAGATGCTTTCAAATTTAAAAAAGCTTCAATCCTTGGAGCTCCATTGTATCTGCCAAGCATTTCACATCCACTGTTTTATTTGATTCCATGTATGATGGTTCTGTTTGATTAATAGGGCAAGTGTGGAATAGGGATGTTTCATTACTTGCTTCAGACCACGTGGTGAGTTTGTTACATAGTGTCTATCTCGGTTCTTCATATCCTTAAACCTGGGGTCTTTCTACTGGAACACATATTGGTGGGTTTTTTCTTCTTTACCCCTTTGATTACACACACACACACACACACACACAATTTTAATTTCTGAAGCAATTTGGACACTGAACTGAGTCTGAATAAAGTTTTCCTCCTCCCTTGGTGTAGCACAAGTGAGATCATTCTGGTCCCTGCTTAGAAGGAAGAAAATAAGTGTGAAATAAGCTCTTGTTGGCGTGACATCTGGTTTCCAAGGAGAAAATGGCTCTGAAGAGCTCTAAACTCCTTCTTAACTAGCTTTTGGGACTTACCTGGAGCCTTCAGTGGTATTTGGACCAGTGGATATAATCCATCATTATTATGCATCTCTAAAGCCATGGGTCAGGATGTTCATGAATTTGTTCACTCACCAGGTATTTCCAAATGTCCGTTATGCACCAGGTGCGGTGCCGGGTGATCTGGAAGTGACAGAGGTGACCTGGGCACAGCTGGGTCCCCCAGAAAATAAAAACCAGACAGTCGATTGAAATACAAATTATAAGAAAAAATATTAACAGTGACAGGAAAATGGAAGAACAGGCACAAAAAGGAAGGTTTTGTGAGCCAGGGAATGAATAATCAGAGACCTGGGAGTTAGCTGTGGACTGACAGAGAGGAAAAGACAAAGCTTTGATAACGAAGCAGAATGCAATTTTATAAACATCTAAAATTGACATTTATCAGCATGTGTGTAAATATGTAATTTTCATTTATAAACATTTTGCCTTATTTACATGCATATAATGTAGAATATGAGAGTTCCTGTTGAAGATTATTTCTTACTGTCATTATGGGAAGATAGCAATGAACTCAGCACCTGTGAAAAGTGAAATGATCACAAAAGATAGGTAGCTTTCAGCAATACACATTGTATTTATTTTTAAATTGAGGCATTCTACTTATTAAAGAAATACAGTCATTCTCCTGCAGACATTTTCTGGGTAAAGAGGAACAAGGGGACAAGACCACGTGTGACTTCTACCATTTACATGAAATATCCCATTGGTCATTTTTTGAAATCCACAAAATGGATTTTCAAAAAATCCAGAATAAGAATCACTACTGCGAATTTCAGTGCACCTCCCCATCTTCCAGCCTATCTCCTTCTACCACTAGAGTGCACCAGAATATTTATTACTAGCATGGAGAGTCCAGTGACTGTGTTTCAAGGATAGATTCTCATCTTTTCTTTCTATTTGATAATTCTATCACATAAACATTCTCATGTCTGTGAGAGATTAGGCACAGTTCAGGACCCCTAGTTTACAGAAAAAAAATCCAGTTGGAATCAGACAAGGAGGATGACTCCATTCAGTGCCCAAAATTGTAATTAGTCGTTCTTTTTTGTGTATATTTTGAATTAAAAATTTGTACTGGATGTGGAGGAGGGAGTCTGTTTGGCAAGTGTAATAGAACAGCTTGAAATACACAAAATCCTGGTAGGAAATTTGGCAAAAGATCCTTTTAACACATCAGTGAGCTAGTGATGTTCTTTACAAATTCCTGGAAAACTCTAGGGAATATGCAACTTAAAAAATCCAAACTATTATTAATATATTTTAGTATTATTCATCTGTAAACATCACCTTAACACCTACTATGTTCTTGGCACTAATGGGCTAGGTTTTAGGGTGGATATGGAATTCTTGTTGAAGGCTACAAAATACTCTGCTTCCAGAATTATTTCTCCTATAGAAATTTCTCCTATAATGCTTACCTTCTCCTTAAATTTCATTATTTGAGCATCGTTATCTTTGAGTTAAGTAATATTTCCAGGACACTCTATTAAAAATATTTAAGCAAGAAAGATTACCCGTAGAATTATTAATAATGATGATGATGATCTTAGCAGCTAATATTTATTTATGCTTAATACAAGTAAAAACTTTCTAAGTGCTTTGCTGTTTAGCTTATTTATATAAGGTCATTGCTATCATCATTATTATCATTTTATAGATGATAACTCTGTAATATAGAGTTAAATAACTTGCCCCAAATTACACAGCTAGTAATTAACAAAACCAGATTAAAACTCAGAGAACCTATATTTAAAACCATACTTTTAACCACCATTCTATATAATAACAACTCCCAATGTTGTATTTCCAGTGTATACACTTTCTCTAAGTTGTAGACTTATGACTGTCAACTTGACATTTCTACTTGGATGTCTCGAAGGCATCTCAATGATAATGTGTCAAAAATCGATCTCTTTATTCCTACCACCGTTTCCCAGAGGTTACACATGAGTACACCCCAAAACATTCAAATAACAATAATTTAAAAAATAGATGTATTAACATTTGGAAAGAAAAAAGCATGTCATTGGTGACAAATATAAATGTTTACATGATATTTTAAAAAGATTCTCCATTGTAACATTAGAATTTGTAAATTTAGGAAGCTGTGTGCTCATGAAATTAATACATATAAAAAAACTGCATTTCTTTATAAAGGATGGGTACGGTTCTTTAGAGCTTTTAAAATGTGTCTTGATCAATAAAAATGCCGTTCTTTTCCCTTTTTACATAACTAACTAAAAATCAGAAGGCTATTAGTCCTCAAGTTGTTCTTATCTAAGTCAAAAGGATTACAGGGTTATTAATTTTTGTTAAGGAAAGAACTAATATAAGGAAGAATAATTATATTTCCTATAGATGGTTGTGTTCTGTAGAAGGAAAATGAGAACCTAATGGCATTACATTTAATTTCTCTACCTTTCCTTACTCTGCAAATAACAAAGATTTGAAATATCAATACTTTCCATGATTATAAAACTCACATGAGAATTTATGAAGGCAGGAAAATGAAGTAAAAGAAGTGCACAAAGTCTCTGAAATGCACAGGTAAAATTTGTTTTAAAATTTTCCAACACGAATCTTTCACCCAGATTTTCAACCTGAAATAATTTTGGAAACATTTTTGGATTACATTAAAAATACGCAATTATTTCCTAAAAGAATGGATTTTTAATATATGTAATCCTCAATGAAATATTTACCAACATCCTTTGGTATAACGGCATTTTATAATGGAGTTTAACCACAACAAATTTCATGTATTATTTATTGTCTGTTTCATTTTAAATTACTTTCTATGAAATAAATTTACCTAATTACAACTATGGATAACAGTGTTTTCTTCACCATGTTTTTTCATTCAGTAAGCTTTCCTTGAATCCCTGGTATATGCCAAGTACCTAGTAACAAGTACTGTTATTTGAGTACAAGTAATTGAGTCTTTGGTAACAAGACTCAATTCCTACTTTTAAAGTCTTGACAGTCTAATGGATAATCAGACAAATAAACAGATTATTATAATATGTGATGGTTAATTCTGTGAAGGGCTAAGGCCAGAAAAGCCAGAAAAATGTCTGAGTCACTTCCCCACAGTAGAGGTAGTCAAGTAAAGCCTTCTAGAAGAGATAAGGACTGAGTTTGAGCTGAAAGATTAGCTGAGCTACTTAGGCCCAGAGAAGTCAGAAACTGTGATAGAACATTGTTCAGGAGGTGTTTTTAGTGGATTAATGAATAGAGGGAGTAGAAGAAGGGTGACAGCAAAAGACCAAGATAAAGATGTAGGCAAAGTAAAGATTACAGAGGGTTTGTATGCCATAATTCATCCAGAGAGTAAAACATTTTTGTGGATCCACTGAAAGATTTTAAGTTAGAAGGATCATCCCCTAAAAGCTTTAGAAAGAGCATGGCCCAGCCAACACTTTGATTTTATACTTCTAGCATTCAGAACTATGACACAATGAGTGTCTGTTGTTCTAAGCCACTGGGTTTGTGGTTATTTTTTATGGTTGCCCTAGGAAACCAATATGGAAGCTATCACTGTACTATAGGCTAAATTGTACCTCTCTTCCCTGTCAGATTGGTATGTTGAAGTCCTAGCCTACAATATCTTAGAGTATGACTATATTTGAAGATACAGTCTTTAAAGGGGTTTAAATGAGGCTGTTAGGGTGAGCCCTAACCTAATTGGACTTATATAAGCAGAAGAAACTTGGATACAAAAAGAGATATCAGGACTGTGCATGCGTAGAAGAAAGACCAGGTAAGGACACAGAAGGAAGCCTGCCATTTGCAAGCCAAAGAGGGAAGCCTCAGAAGAAACCACACCTTGCTGACACCTTGGTCTTGGACTTCCAGCATCATAAACTGTGAAAAAAAATGCATATGTGTTGTTTAAGTTACTCAGTCTCCGGTATTTTGTTACAGCACCCTTAGCAAACTAATACATACAGTAATACAAATACAAAGAACTAAAGCCTTGAAATAAGTTTGCGATAACGGGGATGGAGAGAAGTGCACAGGCTGGAGTTTAGTCACAAGATGGAATCGACATATTCTGTGTGTTGAGTAGGAGAGTGAGGAAAAGGACCCTGATTTGGACACTGAGAGAGAAGAAAGAGATGTAAGGAGGAAAGAGGCAGATGTGGCTTTCACTATTAGACATGCTGGGAGTTTGACATGCTGTGGGTGAGTGGAAATGATGCCCTGGCTGTTGGAGATGGAGGTTTGGACGTCAAAAGAGTGACCAGGTCTAAATTTACAGCTCTTAGAGTCATCATTATATAGAAATTCTGTGGAGTCATAGGAGATGATAGGGTCACTTAGGAGAGCCCAGAGAGAAAGGAAAAAGAACTGAAGATCTAAGGAACACCAACATTAAGGGACAGACTGAGGAGCGGGAAGCCATGGCAGTGGCAGTAAAATGCTAAGGTAATTATGTGTCTTCCACAGGTAGAGAGGATCCATCAGATCTGGCTGTCAAGAATCCACTGAGATCCTCTGCCAGAATATTTTTGTTTGAGTGGTAGTGGCAAAAGGAAGACTTCAAAGATAGCTTGTGGGGCACGTGAGACAAAAGGTGACTCAGGGTGGGAAAGAGCATACATGTTGTGGTGTCTTAGCATGTTTCTGCTTCAAGGGATAATTTTTTTTTATGTTGGAGAAAACTAAGTATGTTCAAATGTTGACAGAAAAGATCCAGTGGAGGTAAAGAAGAAAAGGAAGATAATTAGCAGGAAAATATATTTGAGCAAATGGGAAAGCATAGATATCAAGAATAGAACTGAAGAGATCAGTGTTACACAGGAGGGGCAGCAGCTAGTCCGTTCGGGAGAACAAAAATGTAAGTAGGATGGAGTGAGGGAAAGTAATGTGAGGGTAATATGAATACACTGATGGATGAGGTTGCAGGAAACAGAATTTCTAATTTTATTTTGAAATGGAAGGGCATAGGTCATGGATAGAGTGAGGTGGAAGGTACAGAAGCAGGAGATTTGTTGAAAGGTGAAAGGGTTTAAACAGCTACTGTGATGAAAAAGATAAAGTACTGCCTAGGGGCAGATAGAAAGCTAGTAGTGCTGTCTGACCCCAAACTTGTCCCCTGTATAATAGATTCACCAGCAAGTCTCAATGGCTCAGGACTAGAAGCTGAGAAGACAGACCGTGCTGGGGAGTTACTAATTCAAGTTAATATTTCAAGTATTTATTAAGGACCTAGATAATGCCAGACAGAGCATAAGGGCCTGATGATACTGTACAAAGAAGAATAATGTATAGTCTTTATCCTTTAAATTTTATGATCCCTGAAATATTTACTAGATAAACAGAGGGATTAAGTCAAGCACACATATAACTTCATAAAATATAAAATACAAGGGTGCAACAAAGAAACCGCATAAGACCATGAGGGTTAAAAAAAAAAAAAGGGAGTTTGAAGATGTATTGAGAGCCCACTACATGACCAGCTCTAAGCCAGAAGTTTTGTATATACAATGTTGTCCTTAGCACAATTCTTTGTGTTTGGTACGACTATCTCCATTTCACTGATGACACAGGCTCAGAAAGAAGCATAATTTAGAAGGGTAAGGAAATTATTCATAGGGCAATTGGTATGTATAGAAGGCTTTAGAAGGTAAGAGAGGTTTGGCCAGGTAAAGAAGAAGGACTGACCTCATCAATTCCTGCATGGATTTGTGAAATAGCAAGTTATTCTGCTTGATTTAATTATAGGAATGAAAGATGAAGTTATTTTGCATTTAGGCTTTAAATAATAGCCTAAAGAATTTGGTCATTTATTTTGTGGGCACTGCGAAAGAATTTAAAGCCTTTTAAACAGAGCTTGATGTCCTCAAAAAGTTAAGTGGCTTCAAATAACATGGATTGAAAAGTACAAGAAACTGGGCATGGTGGGACCACTTAAGAAGTCAGTGTAGCTGTCTGGGGGAGAAGGGCTAAGAGGAATGAGGCCAGGGTGCAGTTCTTAAATTCCCATCGATCCAATTCTGCACTTGGGACACATCCCTTAGCCTCTTTTAGTCCAAATTTTCATTATAAAATTGAAGAGACAGGAATAAATGACTTCTAAGGGCCCTTTTGAGGAATATAGTTTTATGATTCTGAAGTTCTGAACAAGAATGGTGGCAGTGAGAAAGGAAACTATGGGGAAGAATGGAGCAAAATCTAGAGCTTTTAAAACCTTAAACACAATGTGAATACGAATACAGTATTTTCCACTTTACCTCCATACACAATCTCTACCCTACTGCCTTGACCAACAATATCCTCAATAACATCCCTTTGATACAGGATGTGTCTACTATAATGTTCTACAGTGATGGCTGTTGCCGTCACAACCAGTGGCAACCTAGTAAAAAGAATTCAACGAGTTGCTAAAACAATGCTCTTCACTTTTTTAGAATGTTTAGACTGATAGATATACAACACATCTTTCAGATAATCTTCCATTTATGTTAAGTATTTTAATCAGACTTTCTCTAAGAAATGAATGGTGGTAGTTTGAGGTCACACTTTCCAATAAAACCCTATAGTGCAGATAATCTAAGTTTCTGATTAAGAGCAAGTCTACAGATTTCCAATCATTCTTAAACAGGGTAAGGTTTACCCATAATAAGGAAAATGAAGGCACTTATCTGGCATATTTGTCTGACAAGTTGACCACCATGATTTTGAACAGAGGTTGCTCAAAGGAATCCATTGGGGCTTAGGTTCACATTTTGCTTAGAAAACAGATTTGGCTCTACTATAACATAGAAATAAATGGGTAGCCAAGGCTTAATGTTCTACTGTATTAAAGATCACTGGAAAATTTTTGAAGCAGATGTTAGTAATTACTCATCAGAGCCATAGGAATTTACCATAGAGCAACTTCCTGGTGATGTCACTAAGGTAAATTAATTGCAATATATACTTCATTGATAGCTGCAAGATTTGACCTGATGAATAAAATGCTTGAAGGTAAGCCAAGTAAACACTGGGAGATTTCTGTCATGAAAAATTATTTTGGTTTTAGAAACCTGTGGCATTATTACAGAAAGTAGAGTACATGATCAATTGCCTTCTGTGGGAGGTCTTAGTATGTCACTGCATAATCGTACCATTAAAGTATTTCTCATAAAGAGAAAAATATTTATCATTATATTCTCAGTGGCAGAAAGGTATGTGTCTATTTAATCAAGAAATATCAAGCCATTAATGTTCAATTTCTAAAGGAGGAAAGTTAAATAAGAAACATATTCCTAGTTTTATTGCGGCTTGAAATTGTCATTAAAGGACTGTGACTCTTTGTGGTATTAGAGTGAATTTTAAAATTAGGGTTAAAAGTGAGTTTATACTGCTAATTCCATGTCCAAAGTCTCTATGGGCTTTTGTTCATATTTACCTATGAAATAGTACAACAAACAGACAAACAAAAAAGCCAAGATCCAATAAAAACAAGTAGGTTGTATTTTTCAACATTTTTTTTTACTCAGGTATTTAGTGTATGACATACAGTATAAATGTCATGGTTGAATTTTTCCTATCTTGAGAAATACACTAAGTATATTTGTCTTGGGTGATATAAATTCAGTTCAGTAACTCATATCCTCCTGGTTATGCAGGGTAAAAATTTTAAATAATATTTAGCTCTCCCTCTTACCTTATACAGATAGTGTTTAGAAATATTATCCTTTTCCCTAAAATGTCTTTGCCTTGTGGTAGTATAGCATGGTGATTAAGAGTATATTTTTGAAAAAATGTGATCTCAGTTTTAGCCTGGGGTGTGCCACTTTCCAACAGTGATCATAAGCAATTTACTTAAACTCACGCAATTTTAGTTTTATACTTTATAAAAGTTAAAATAATCATCATAACGCCTACTCCCTGAATTTATTAAGATTATTCAATAAGATAATGCGTGTAAAACATTTAGTATAGAGCCTGGCACAGGGACTGAATGAATAAGTAAATGAATGAGAAGTTGAGAAAAGTCAACAAATTCCATTTTCTTCTCTATCTTTGGCATCTGTGATCTGCACTGTCCGTTATTAAAACAACAAAAGGAAGAAAAATCATACAAGTTCTAATGAACCATGTGTCCTTGTGCATTATGGTGGAAAGTTACCAAGGACAAATTGCGCATGAAGAATTCATTAGTTCTCTTTCCACTAAGGGACACATTTAATGGATAAGAGTGCTACAGTTAATATAATTTTTTTGTTCTTCAAAGATATGTTGGCTATAGCACTTAACTTTAAATGCTACTTTAAGCAAACTTTTATAAAGACATGCTTAACAGTCCTTAAGATAAAGTGAATTCCACAAAAGACAAATTTGAAAAGTTTAGAGCTTGGAACATTAATTTTGTAAACTTACTGATTGCTTTCAAATGACAGTGATGATATAATTCACTCAGTAAATATTTATTGACTATCATATTACCATTAGTGATAAATATTTTTTAATATCTATTTTATGCTCCACATTATTTATTTCTGTTGAATCTTCAGAATAGCCCTCCAGAAAGAGTAATATAATCCTTTAGCAGTTAAAGAACTTATGACTGGTATACATGGGACCAGAAATTTGATTGCAATGCCTTGATCACTCCTCTACCCCTCAGTCCATAATGCAGTTCCTATTATCATTATTAGATACTTGATACTGTGTGAATGATTATTAAATATATTCTCCTTTTAAAAATCTTTTAGAGTTTACACAGTAATCTTCTGTTATCAACTTTAATCTTTACCATAATTCAACAATAAATTATTCTTTCCATTATACAGATAAGTAGACACAGGCTGGAGATGGTAGATAATTTACTCAAGGACTCACATCCATTAAATGTAAAACTAAATTTAAGCTGGATTCTTCTTTATTATCAACTAAATGTAACTTTTAGCAATAAAATAATATCTTTCCTGTCAAATTGGCAAATATAAGAACGTGGTAATATGCAGTGTTTGCAAAGCTGTGTGGAAATCACCACTTTCATGTATTCTGGTAGAAATATAAACCAGTAAAACCATTCTAGAGGGCCATTTGACAAAGTATCTCTCTCTATGAGATGTTTACACCCTCCTGTCTCCTTGAAGTCAGACTTGACCATATGACCTGATTTGACCAGTTAATTTCAAGAGTCATCATGTGCTTCACTGCTCTCTCCTCACTGCCTTGATAACTGGCAGTGGCCGAGAGAATGACTGCTGTGACAGCTTAGTTCCAGAGTAAACAATACGGAGTAGAACCCAAGCAACCCTGATGACTCATATCACAAGCCACTGTCTTAAGTCTCCGAGTTTTTGAGCTGTTGTTATCCCAATACAACCTAACATAACAGATATTTTTCTACAGAGAATTTATCCTAAAGGAATAGTTAGGTATATGCACAAAATGTATCTAAATGTATCTTCATGACAGTGAACTTAGAGATGAACTAAATAACTATTTATTACATAGATAAATAAATCAGGGTACTTTTAAGTGTATCTAAAACATGGAACATTTGCTATAACATTAAAAGAAATTTGAGATAATAATACATGAAAAAGAAGATCAGCCTTAAGTATTATATAATCATAATTTTCTTGTTTCCCCCCCCGCCCCAGAAACAATATATACCAGGGTGTTTACAGGATTATTTCTAAACGGGTTTAATGTAGCTTTAAATATTTTTTTCCTATTTGCATTTTCTAATTTCTCAATAAACTCTTTAAAAATAACAATAAGAACAGAATCCTTAATTATTTATAAAATCAGCAAACTAGAGTTTAAATACGAGTACATTATATGGAAATGAAAGCTATGATTGGCCAAGCTATCTGCAGCCATATTTGCAGGTCTGATTACTAAAAAATGTACTCTATGACAGTTTATGTCTTTTTATCATTCTGGATATTTTAAATATAGATTTTCTGCAAAAGCTATGCTACAAACACTTTATAAAGTGTCCTTAACAACATCTTTAAATTAACACTGCCACTTTACATCTTGAATTTTCCTTTGACATTTATATTTCACACTTATACAGCTTTTCTAAAAATCTAGCCTTTATTATGAGGTATATTTCTCTTCCATATTACACTTTAATTGGCATACTTTTCTGATTTTTTCTTGTTAAAAGATTAAATATAGTATTTCCAGATTTCTTCCCCAATAATAACCTATTTGCATTCTTGTTTATGTAACCTGATTTCCTAGATTAATATGTTATTTTTAAAACTAATAAATTGCTACATAATCACACACACAAATAACAAGAATAACACTAATAAAAGAATAACATTTCCCACATTTTTATCTCAAGTACTATTCTCATTGAGTTATATTATGCTGTGTCTTTAATGGTAAAACTATGTATTTCCATAATGAATAAAAGAGACTCCAGGAAGACTTGGCTTTGAACACTGGGACTGTATTTTTCTTTTAGAGCCAATGATTGGACACTGCTTGGAAGGAGCCCAGTCTTCATAATAGCAGTTTACTCAAGTACCTCTGCAAAGCTGGAATATGATGCTCTGGCAAGTTAAGCAAATATTTTGCCCTTCTGTTTTTGCTTATCTACTGAAATAAGAAATGTGATATACTCAGAGTAAGGGTGAACTGTTAAATCACTGTGCCCTTCAGTACTCCTCAAACTGTGATGATCCTGAAAATAAATGAAAGACTGTGAAATTGTCCTAGTTTAGAGGAGACACAGCTCAGAAGACATGACTAATAAATAAAATGTGATACAGTGGATTGGATCCTATAACATGAAAAAGACATCATGGAGAAAAATTGTGAAATCAAAATAAAATCTGAAGTTTAGTTAATAGTAATATACCAACGTCAGTTTCTTAGTTTTGACAAATGTACCAGGGTAAAGTAAAATGGTAAAAATGGGGGAATCTGGATAAAGGATGTGATAGGCAGAATAAATGGCCTCTCAAGAACGACCAGTGAAGATGTTAAATTATCTGGCAAAGGAGAATCAAGGTAGCTGACGGAATTAAGATTGTTAATCAGCTGATCTTATGATAGGGAGATAATCATGAGTTTGTCCAGGTAGATACAAGATTATAATAGGAGTCCTTAAATGAGGAAGAGGGAGAAATAAGAATCAGTGTCAGAGTGACACAATAGAAGAAAATCTTGAATGGCTATTGCTCGCTCTGAAGATGGAAGAGGGTTGCACAGCAAGCAATGCAGAAATCGTCTAAAAGCTGGAAAAAGCAAGGATATAGTCTTTCTCCTGGAGCCTCCAGAAGGAACGGGGCCTTGGCAACACTTCAATTTTACTCAGTAAGTGTAATTCAGACTCCTGATCTCCAGAATTGCACAGTAATAAATTCATGTTGTTTTAAAACACCAAGTTTGTTACAAAAGCCATAGAAAACTCATAATTTGTTATAAAAGCCATCAAGAACTCATACAAGAGGTACAAAGGAACACTCTTTACTATATTTGCAACTATTCTATAATTCCAAAATCACTACAAAAGCAAAAATTGTTAAAATAAAACTTTAAGAAAAGTCAGGGTGAATTTATGGGGCTCAGTCATTCAAAGTACGGCTCAGCCTAATGGAACACTGAACCCTTAAATATATTTGGATTTCCTGATCGTGGGCTCTGGTTTCTGGGTCCTGCCTCCTCCTCAGTCTTTGCCAAGTCTGCCACCTTAGTCAGATGCCAGGTCTAGGTGTCTAGGGTTTGACATCCTTCCTGCCTCTCATGAATCTCTGACCTCTGTGTCTTCCCTAGTTGTAGCTTTGTCACTACTGTTTAGGCATTGACAACTCAGTTGCCACCACCTCCTACAAATGTGGGTAAAGCAACCATTTTTATATAACATATTTTAGAAAGGAGCTGAGCTGTATTACCATAGCAACCACATAGAAATGGAAAATGCAGTCAATTCTTTTGTTGGGGCTACAGAGTATCAAGAAATAATGTGATCATGAAACCAGTTGAATGGTCATCCCTCATCAGATCCCAGTATTATCTTCTTTTTCCTTTCTTTCTTTCTTTCTCCTTTCTCTCTCTTTCTTTCTTTTTCTTTCTTTCTTTCTTCTTTCTCTTTCTTTCTTTCTTTCTTTCTTTCTTTCTTTCTTTCTTTCTTTCTTTCTTTCTTTCTTTCTTTCCTTTCCCTCTTTCATTCTTCCTTCTTTCTTTCTCTTTCTTTTTCTTTCTTTCTTTCTTCTTTCTTTCTTCTCTCTCTCTCTCTCTCTCTCTCTCTCTCTCTCTCTCTCTCTTTCTCAGAGTCTTGCTCTGTTGCCCAGGCTGGAGTGCAGTGGCACAATCCTGGCTCACTGCAACCTCTGCCTTCTGGGTCCAAGCAATTCTCTGTCTCAGCCTCCCAAGTAGCTGAGATTACAAGCACCTGCCACCATGCCTGGCTAATTTTTGTATTTTTAGTAGAGATGGGGTTTCACCATCTTAACCAGGCTGGTTTTGAACTTCTGACTTCATGATTCACCCACCTTGGCCTCCCAAAGTGCTGGGATTATAGTCATGAGCCCTGGCGCCCGGCCCCAGTCACTATTCTGATTGTGTATCATGCTGTCAGTGTGAGGCTTTTTTCAGATGAAAGACAGTGTTACCCTTAAAGATACAAAGAGTAATTATACTGTAGGAGTAAAAGAATGACCTTTCAGGAAGGGGACATCTGCAACTGAAGACTTTCTTCAATTTTTGTCGATGTTTATGTGTTTTTTAGTTTTTCTGTTTTGTACTTATTTTTTCAAATATGATTATTTGATAAGCCTTTAAAACGTTGTCGTCAGCGGGTTCTGGGAAGTCTTTTCTGTCTTGAGTCATTGCTTCTGCTTCCATGTATAGGTAGCTGAAATGCCATCATTAGTGAGGCATCATTTAAAAATTGTGTTTGGCTTTCATCTCTACTGAGGTACATAGCAGACCTTGCCACGTAAGGTTAGTCACCCACGCACACCTATGGAGAGTTTCTCTGTTGCATTTTGTACTTCACTCATCATAGTAAATAATTTCCATGCATCTAATTGTCTGGTTCACTCACAACATTTTATGTACCCTGGGGACAGAAAACATGCTAATCTTAATTATTTTAGCAATGTAAATGCCTAGTATAATGCCTGTCTTATGTGAAAGGCAAACATTTTATTTGAGACTTTTTCTGATAATTTAGATGATTCTGTAGTGAAAAATCTCTCTGCAAAATGAATGCAACTAATTGCTGTAACTTCATATCTGTTAGTTATTTACAGATAGCTAACAATCATTCAGTCAATCATTAATCACACATTTATGACTCTCTCATATGGAACTCAGATAAGGTGTGAAATTGTATAAGGTGTGTATGTGTGTAGTTAAGAAAATAACCTGAGTACATTTAATAAAATAAATCTAGGAGCAAGGCATTGTAGGTTGTTTTGTAGTTTTCCGCCATAATTTGTATTGTTTTCCATGGTATTATAAGAGGTTTTTATCAATTAAAAGAACGAGACTGTTTTGAAATAACCGTATGGAAGAAGAAAATAATTCTTATCTGGTATGGTCTGGAATTTGTAGCTCTTGAAGCACGACAGTGTCCTGGAGGAAGAAATCACTCCTTCAGCATTCTCTAAATTTACCTTTTCTAGGTCAGCACAAATGAAAAAACAAAACCCACAAAGAACATTCATTTTATCTTACTATTAATGGAGAAAAATTAGAATA
The DNA here is from genome assembly GCA_963574635.1 of Cheracebus regulus. Classification (NCBI taxonomy): domain Eukaryota; kingdom Metazoa; phylum Chordata; class Mammalia; order Primates; family Pitheciidae; genus Cheracebus; species Cheracebus regulus. The sequence goes on from CAUYQU010031508.1 coordinate 36,867, forward strand.
TGCAGAACAAAGTGTTCACTGAAAATAGACATTTTTTTCCAGATGCATTTTTACAAGGACAGATTGTGTATGACAATGAGTTGAGCTTTCTTCTCCTTTCTAAAAAATCAACAGCATTCTTTAATAAGGTTTTATTTGTATTGTAAAAAAGGAAAATCAAGGTATGGAGATATAATTTGTTTTTTACCCTAAAATAGTCCTTGGGGTATCGAGGATGAGAAAAATGAAGAAATAGATTTGCACAGCCCCACTTAAATCAGTTTAAATCTTAAAATAATATGTCCTTTGGCAATCACTTAATCTTACTATTGGTTTGAAGCAATAAATCTTCCAAGGCATTGGAAAAAAAAGGAGCACCATTGTACTAATGAGATTACCTTGAAAATAAAGCGGTGGATTAGTAAAATCTAATTTGGAAGTGATGAAGTACATGTGATGTCCAAGTAATTATTTCTACACAGTCGCCATCCGTGGGGAGCCTGGAGTTATTGGACACTGCACTATGTTAATGATGCCACTGCCTGACATTTGAGTGAATGTGCTGACCGTCTGCTGTGTTCCGTCTCCTATTGTCGATACTCACCACTGGGTCCAGCAGCTGCATTCATAATGCACCGCAGACACAGCCGGAGCTGAATGTTTGTGAGCACATGTGTGCGTGTGTGTTCTGCTTCTTAGGCCAGTGTCTTCACCTTTGAAATCTGGGCTGAGACAAAAGTGCTACCCAGAATACTGCTTTGTAGAATCCAAAATCCAAATTAATTTTTCTGAGTTGTATTTAAACACTGAAACCAAGCACACAATTTGAGTTCTCTTTGCATTCATTGTCCTTCAAAAGCATATACCTAAACTCACAATTGGCCAAAAGCAGGCTCTCAGGTAATATTAGGTCATGCATAGTCTGAATATTTCCAGTAAAATGTTCTACTCCTCTGTACCTTAATAATTAAAATCTCTGTGATCAGGCACCTAATGAAATACTTTGTGTGACAGAGGCTTTTGTGTTTTAATACATAACTGACCTGACTTCAAGTTAAATGTATAACAATTACTGAGGGAAGTTTAATAATCACACTCAAAGTAAAAAAAAAGGGACAAAATACAAAAAGCCTTTTTTATATTTAATCTATCAAGGACTTGATCAAACTGCTCATTTAAGAGGCATTTCAAAAGGCTAACATTAGGTATGGTCAGGGAGGGCTTTTCAGAGGAGAGACTTTTGTGGATGGATTACAAAAGGAAAAGTGGAGTAGGAAGGGAGGCAGTGTTAGGAGGATGACTTCAGCAAAGGCTCCAAGGTGTACCTCATTTGGTATCTTTAGAGGTAGTTCTTTTATTTCAAAAACTAAAATTTAACTTGAACTATCTTTAAGTAAAAATAAGCTATTATAAATATTTTGGGATATCTCATGAGAGTCCCTTTTCGTATGTTTATTCATTCTCTTTCTTTAAAGATTGGCTGCTGATGCTTTTTTGTACATAGCGAAAAATGTATCTAGGATAAATCCTGAGCATTATTTCTTAGACTTTAAACACTATGTCCACATGTCCTAGGGAAGGGGTTCATTGGCCCAGCTTGGGAGAAATTCCTTTCTCTAGGTCAATTTGTAATGTCAAGGGTCAGAAGCTGCTGGCCAGGCACAGTGGCTCACGCCTGTAATCCCAGCACTTTGGAGGCCAAAACAGACAGATCACTTAGGGTCAAGTGTTTGAGGCCATCTTGGCCAACATGGTGAAACTCTGTCTCTACTAAAAATACAAAAATTAGCCAGGCATGGTGGCAGGCACCTGTAATCCCAGCTACTCGGGAGGCTTAGGCAGGAGAGCTGCATGAACCCAGAAGACAGAGGTTGCATCGAGTCAAGATTGGGCTACTGCACTCCAGCCTAGGCAACAGAGCAGGACTCTGTCTCAAAAAAAGAAAAGAAAAGAAAAGAAAAAAACCCAGCTACTTCCACTGCAAACATAAACTTGGATGGAGCAGTGATTCCTGGAAATGGAGTTTGAGCAGAAAATATTATATATGTCTACCACACACAATGTTTACTTCTAACATTTTTTAAAAAATTTGTGTATATATGTATATTTTATTGCACTTTAGGTTCTGGGGTACATGTGCACAACATGCAGAATTGTTGCATAGGTACATACATGGCAATGTGGTTTGCTGCCACCATCCCCCCATCACCTGTATCTGGCATTTCTCCCCATGTTATCCCTCCTCAACTTCCCTACTCCCCACTGTCCCTCCCCTAGTCACCTCCAATAGACCCCAGTGTGTGATGCTCCCCTCCCTGTATCCATGTGTTCTCATTGTTCAACCCCTACCTATGAGTGAGAACATGCAGTGTTTGATTTTCTGTTCTTGAGTCAGTTTGCTGGGAATTATGGTTTCCAGATTCATCCATGTCCCTACAAAGGACATGAACTATTCATTTTTTATGGTTGTGTAATATTCCATGGTGTATATGTGCCAGTCCAGTCTATCATCAATGGACATTTGGGTTGGTTCCAAGTCTTTGCTATTGTAAACAGTGCTGCAATGAACAAAGGCCACAGAACCCCTATAAAAACCCACTGCTCTCTTCAGAAAGGAAATTGTTCTAGATTACACTTCATACTCTCTGAAGCAAACCCTTACTCTCAGTTCTTACTAGATCTCCATAGAATCTGCAATGCTACGTTTCATGTCCTGATTCCCTCTGAGTCCATCCTCTTTGGAGTGCTGACTGATTTGGAAGGTCCCACCCAGCACCTTATTACACTTCTGAAGCACAGGCCCTCTGGTTATCCCAGCTTTGTGCTTTACTCCAGCCCCAGATATGGCACCTTGGTTCCATCTATCTTGAGAGATAATCCACTGATCCATGAGTACATCAAGTCCAAATAAAAGATATCCAGTCAAAAAGATATCCAAGATTGCCAGAGTATTGGCAATAAATTCAGTGCTAAAGAATAACACAATAATTAAATGCTTGAAAAAGCGGAAAAATTGGTAACCGAGGCAGTCAAGAAAATGAAGTGAAAAGTACAGCATGGAACAGTTGAGTTAGAGGTCAAGAAATCAGATGTCCAAATGCTGTAAAGGTAGTAGGAAATCCTTTTCCCACTGAGCAAGATCTGTGCTGCAGGGAGTGGGACACTTAAAAGGCACTCATACTCTGGCATGGACATAGCTCATTTTTTCCCACAGCAGTAAAAAATATGATTATCAAATGGATATTATGGCTTGAGAAGACAAGAAAGGAATTCCCTTCTTCTAGGGACAGAGAAAAAGTGCTATATCCTAAAAAAAGAAAAAGAACATTACAGAAAAATGGTTGGTAGTGGGGTGGTTGAGTGGTTGTGATGATCAATATGATAAAATTGTTGACGAATGTATTAGAAATCCCTATTAAAGAGGAGATGCAATTGACATTTGCTGATGTAGACACTGTTCTAGTTGCATTATATTCTTTATATCATTTAGTCAGCAAGTGAAATATGCAAGGTAGATATGATTCCTATTTTATAGAAGCAAAATGGAGGCTACATGAGATTAAAGAATGGGACAGAGGTTAGATATGCTGGAACAAGAATTTTATATTGGTTGTATCTGATTCTTAATTCTGTATACTTTCAACAATGTAATACTGAAGGCTAATTAAGTTCTTATTATATCTGGGACATAGTATGGAATGTGTATCCTAATTAATCCATAGCAATCCAGTGCATGTGCATGTGTGTGTGTGTGTGTGTGTGTGTGTACACGTGTATGTCTATCTAGCTCACCATTTAGGGAGAATCCTTGAGACACTTGTGTTAAATAACAGAAGTGCAACTTTACTAATTTTGTTGTCTTTCAAAACAAGTGGCTCAGGGTGGGTTATGTGTCCAGGGAAGTGAGGGAGGGAGACAGAGGGAGGGACTGGAAAAGTAACTTGGCCTTGGTATTAACGAAGCAAGAGAAAAAATAAACAAACCCTTTGTTCCAGCCCATTTCCTTTCTCCCACTTCTCACGTCTCCAAAGTGTAAATCCAGGCAATAGATTTTAGGGTTTTCTCCTTTCTTTACAGGTTCCTTGAAAGGCAAAAACAGTGGTGCAAACTGCCTCATTGCATTGCCATCCTAGGCCATGCAACCCCTGCCTACCTCAGAGCCTGATTGATTTGCACATCCCAGCCAACTTTTGAGCCCTGGGCTGGTCATATAAACCTGTGCTGACTGCTTATTGGCAGTCAGCCTCACTTGGCAATTCCACATGAGCGAGTAAAAAAAATTTCCCACTCCTCAGACTGAGATAAGAACTCCCCCTACACACACAAACACTCAAACAAGCACTTGACTATGAGCTTTATCTTTATTTTTAACAAGTTGTACTAATTCTGAGGCTGTGGTGAGGCACTCTTCATGGATTACCTCAGTTAAATATCAGAGCAAGACAGAAAGGAGAAATTATGACCTCCATTTCACTAACAAGGAATCCTAATTTCAACAATATTAAGTAATTTACTGAAAATCACAGAGATACTATAGTGATGTGGTTACATCCTAAATGACCTGGAGTGCAAATGGAAGTGCTTCTTACTAGTTGTCTTACTTTGGATGAGTTACTTAACCTTGCTATATCTCAGGCTACTCACCAGTGAATCAGAAAAAATACTCATAAGAAAGCAATACTATGTTTCTATGAGGTTGTTGTAAGAATGAGATAAAACTGTACACACATACACACAGAGTACTTGTCACTTTATTAAAGTTTCAAAAATAGTAGATATTAATTTGAGGCAGAGCCAAGAGTTTAATCCAAAGCAATATTCTATTCCTGCTACCCTACTGACTTCCTCTAAATGTTAATTACTTTAGGAAGATTTTAAAGCACTGGAGTAGTTCTGCAGAAAGAGTTAGTGGCTGCTCTGCTCTTATAGGCCAGCATTAGGTTTCATCATCCTCAGGGGTCACTGTTTCTATCTTGCCCTGCCACAGATACCCTGAATGCCCAGCATACCTCTTGGAGTCAGAATAGACAACATTAAAGAAGTCTCTCAGATGCACCTGCTAAACATCTCATTCATTTTCCCACCCTTATCTCATTTAATCCTTACCATATACCTGTGCCCACTTCATAACCGAAGCCTCCAATAGGTTAAAAACACCTACGAGATGGCATGCTGAGATTAAGCTCTTCCTCTTTCTGTGACATCACACAGCACATTGCAACATCTTCAGCAGAGATCCTCATTACAAAAATCTGGAAGAATATATAGTTATTAATCCATGATCTGCTTGCTAAATATTCCAATTAATTTTACTGATGATTGTGTAGTTAGAGTATGGGGAATAAATAAGTCATCCTTTAAAATTTTATGGTGTTAGATATTCCTGTAACTCTTCCAAAGCCAGTAATTCCAGTGTTTAGCAGTTAAGCCTGAAGAATGTACATTAATTAAATCAGATTCCTTGTAAATATTTCTTCCTAATACATTGAGATGTTTGGCCAAACCAATTTCCCACACAGGGACATGCTCAAAAACACCATAAATCATCTTAGTTAGAATCTCTAAAAGCATTTGACTCCATAAATGTCTCTCAGAGCCTCTGCTTTCAAAAGTAATAGGGATTTTGGGCCAAGTGCAGTGGCTCACGCCTGTAATCACAACACTTTGGGATGCTGTAGGCACATGGATTGCTTGAGATCAGGAGTTTGAGACCAGCCTGACCAACAAGGTGAAACCCAGTCTCTATTAAAAATATAAAAATTAGCTGGGCATGGTGGTGGGAGCCTGAAATCCCAGCTACTCAGGAGGCTGAGGCAAGGAGAATTGCTTAAACCTGGGAGGAAGAGGTTATAGCAAACTGAGATCACACCACTGCACACCTTCTGAGGTGACTAAGAAATTATTAATGTTTTTACAAGTTACTTTCGAATATAGGAGATCCACATGCAAACAAATAATTAGAGGGACCCATGCTGTATAGAGGTCAGTGCAATATGCTTTGAGTAAAGAGGTAAGTGAGCAATCCTGAGGGTTGGGGAGAGACAGTGAAGGAGAACTTAGTTTTCAGAACTGGCTCAGGAAGGCTGTGTGAGAGTTCACAAGAAAAAAAAAAAGCAGACAAAAGGGTATATACAAATACTCTGAGGAATGAATGAACATGACATATTTTAAGGAATTGAAGTATTCAGGGTGTTGCCTGAGGTCAGAAAATGGCAGGAATTGAGCATAGAATGAAAGATGGAAGCATGTCCTACCTGAAGGAATGGCAGGACCATTTAAAGAGTCTGGAGTTTCCTGTAAATAGCAGGGCCTTTAAAACCATGGTTCTTAATCTGGATATCAGAGATTATATAAACCCTCCAAAATTGCACAAAAGAATGTGTAGAAGTGTTTGGAGTGCTGAGCAGAGAGGGAAGAGGGCTCATAGCTTTTCTCAAGTTCTTATAATCACTATTATTTAAGAAAAAGACTGATATATGTTGAGTGTATTGCTTTAATCCCTTTAATGATGCTAGAGGGTTCCAGGTTTATGACGGAAAGTAGAAGGGATGTAGCAGTAGTGCTCTGCCAATCTCATCCCTGACTGGCTCAGGGACAAAGGGGTGGGAGAAGAAGCAGCATACTTTATGGCCTTCAGAACTACTATAATTTAGCAGCCACTGTTTGAGCCCTGTCTTATTTCCTCCACCTCTTCTGTAAGTTGGCTGTTTACAGCTTGAGCAACACGCAGGCTTGTTCCTGCTTCACTCAGCCTTTTGTAGTTTCAGGTCTGGAAGCAATAAATGAAGACCAAAATCAACAACACATTTCTTAATAATATCTTTAACTATTAGCTCTGCTGTCTTTCAGTTAATTATCAAAACATCTGCACTCAGTTCATGCTGGAGAATATAACCTATAGTTCTTTGTTTACCAGTTATAATCAAGTTTGTAGGAAATAATATTTCCAGATTAGCTTTTTCATATTCCATTCATTTTTTTCTCTTTGCATCATTCACATTTTGTTCTTAAATAAACAAAAATATATCTGAAAGATGAATACCCAGACTACATTGTTTTGACCCGTCTTAATGAAACTGCTTTTATTAAATTATAATTGATATGGAAAAGATTAAACTTCATTGAGGAATATTAAAAATCAGTTTTAATATTGATTATAGGACAACGACTGAAGATGTTGATCACTGTAATATCACAGAGAACTCTGTTACAGAAACCCCTCAATGTGCTGTTCCAGGAGAAATTTATATCAGTTCTCATTATTGTGCAAAATATACTGCCAAGAAACTAGGAAGTTTATATGATATGTCTATAGTAAATTTTGAAATTTTCTTTGTTTAAGTTTTTGCTTTGGCTGCTAGGGAATTTAGAGTCAAATATATGACTTATCTCTAGTCATGATGTAGGATTGCATGCTGTACATTTTGGGAACAATGCTTTTTCAATTCCTTGCTTTAGTTTTATTGTTACTTCTCTCTCTCTCTCCCGATAGATAGATAGATAGATAGGCAGATAGATAGATAGACAGATAGATAGATTGATTGATTGATTTTGCCTCATATCTGTGTTACCCAGTGGCATTACATGCATTTGTGTAAATTGGTATTTTGGATCAGGTTAAGTGTTATCAATGTATACAAGAAATAGACATTTTTTAGAATTATATATTGCTTTAAATTTATGAACTGAATATGAACTAAATAAAACTCTAGGCCTCAGACCTGTGTATTGTGTTTCATCTTTAAATTTGAAATATCTTTCCTCTGCACTCACTCCACAGAGGTGTCTGTCACAGTTCAGTGAAGCACCCAGAGGTCACTACAAGTGACCTGTGAATTTACATCCCCATAAATAATCATTCACAAGCAGGCTATGGCCCCAGTGCTCACCCAAACAGAGAGAAACCTTGCATGGGTTAAATTAACCAACCAGGAGAACATGTGAGCTGAACATATGGTGAAGTGTTTTGAGGTTTAGAATAGCAAGTTTCTGGTACAAACAGAGTCTGGCCCCTGAGACCCCACTGTCAGCATGAAAAAAAGATCTCCTTATTTACCAGAGTGAAAAGAAAGGGGTGCTTTCAATTACTTCACCTTCTTAGTTATACACAATGAAACAGGAGGAGAAACTGCACATTAATGGAGAGGAAAGCAAGTTTAAGTTCCTCAGGGAAGTCAGGCAAGGCTGTAGAAGGTGCGTAAAAAGTAGTTTGCAGCTCTGATTGAAAGTGAAAAGAGAAGAAATCAGAAGTGAAATCCCACAAATTAAAATTAAAATTGCAATTGCCTTGAGTTCTCTGATCCTCACATCCCCAGACCATCCCCCACACTGTTCTAATTGTACCACTTCAAACCGAATGAGTTGGGTTTGGGAATTACCGAGGTCTGTAAATGAAACTGTTTATCATTGTAACACTCTTATTAGATATTTGATTGAGCACTTGTTTTTAAGGCTTAGAAATACAACATAGAAATCAGTCATTGGAGGCATCGTCACCTGTGTTTAGAAAAATGAAAAAAAAATGCTTAGCCTAAGAAACAGGACATTGTTAAAGACATTGTTTGGTTGACTCCTTAATTTACTCTTAGGAAGATTTGAAGCTGGAATTTTAATTCCTGTTGTACTCATTGGGACTGGCATTTTAGAATGGTTGTTAGTTGGCTTCAACATGTTAGAAATAAGAGCTGTCTCCTCTGGCAGCTAAGTAGTTAGGCAAATATCTTATTTTCTCTATGTAACCCTTTAATTACATGTAAAATGAAGATTATAACATTGTCTATGTCATAGAATTATCGTTACAATTAAATGTTATAATATGAAAAAAGTGCTTAGGTCAGCGTCTAGCACATGGTAAATGCTTCACAAGTAGTAGCTGTTATTATTCTTGCAGTTGTGCCCAACCTTCTGGAGTTAGAATAGCAAATCAACATTTGTTTGATAGCATAACATTATTCCCCATCATTCTTAAATACATAATTAAAGGAATACAAAATTTAAAAAATACAATGACTATAATCTTGGCAAAGATTTAAATATTTGCTAGTTCTCAGTATTAGCGAAAGTAAAGATGCCTTCAATAATTTTCAATAATTATAGAGCTTTTAGAGCCCCATTTTTTTTGTTGTTGTGCAATTGGCAGTATCTCTCAAACTATTAAATGCTCATATACCTGAAAGCAGGAATTCCACTTCTAGGAGTATTACTCACAGCGATGTTTATAGTTGCCAAAAAATCTGGACATGTCTTAAATGTTTATACAGCAATGTTTATAGTTGCAAAAAAAAATTGGAAATGACGTAAATGTTTATACATATGATAAAAGTTAAATAAATTATAGTACCTCCATACAATGGAATTTTAGCTAGTTGTTAAAAAGTAGGGTAGATCTTTAAAATATATTGAATATGAAAAAATAACCAAAATACAGAATTAAGTGTCAACAGAAAGTTATAAAACAATATGTATAAATGCATGAATTATATTAAAAATTCCTATAATGTATGTGTATGTAAATTACTCAAACCATCATGTTAACAGGTTAAAAAGTAAAAACTACATGATAGTCTTAACAGGTTCAGAAAAAGCATCTAATAAAACTCAATACCCATTGATAATGAAAAAATAACCTCTCAGAAAGCCAGGAGTAGGCCGGGAGTGGTGGCTCATGCTTGTAATTCCTGCACTTAAGGAGGGCAAGATGGGCAGATTGCTTGAGGCCAGGAGTTCAAGACCATCCTGGCTAACATAGCAAAACCTTGTCTCTACTAAAAGTACAAAAAAATAGCAGGGTGTGGTGGTGCACACCTGTAATCCCAACTACTTGAAAGGCGGAGGCATGAGAATCACTTGAGTCCAGGAGGCAGAGTTTGCAGTGAGCCGAGATTGCATGGCTGCCCTCCAGCCTGGGTGACTGAACAAGACTGTCTCAAAAACAAAAAACAGAAAACAAAGCTAGGAATGAAAATAATACTTTCTCAATCAGATAATAGATCTCTATGAAAAATCTGTAGCTAGTATCATAATTAATGGTAAAAGACTGAATATTTTTTCCCTAAGATTAGAAACAATACAAGAATGTCCTCTCACTATAGTTTTATAAAACACCATATTGGAAGTCTTAAGTAGGACAAAAGGAAGACATAAGATTGTATTATATCCAGTTAATATAGATGTTGATACAGAGAACTCTATTTGACTTACAAAAATGTTACTAGAATTAATAAGTATATTGATGTTGAATATAAAGTATGTATAACAAATGGATTGTATTTCTATTAGCAAGAAACAGAAATTGACCTTTAAAAACAATAGCATTTACAACAACATCAAAATTACTAAATATTCAGGAATAAAATTACCAGAATATGTGCAAAAGCTGCGCACTAAAAATTACAAAATATTTCTGAGAGAAATTGGAGAAAACCTAAATAAATAGAGAGACTGGAAAAGTCAACATCAAAAATGTTAGTTTTCTACAAGGTAATCCACAATTCACAGTAAAAACTCAGTAAGCTTTTTTTGATGGTAGTATTGATGAACTAAATGTAAAGTTTATTTTTAAAATGTGAAGGACCTAGAGTAAAAAATGGTTTAGAAAAAAATTAAAGTTTAAGGACTTTTACTACTAAATTTCAGCATTTAATGTAAACCTCCAATAATTAAAACAGTGTGGTATAAATGTAAAAATATACCTAAGTGGAACAGAATAGAAGTACCAGAAACAGGCTCCTTCTTATCAGTTGATGTTCAATGCAGTCACCAAAGCAACCGGAAATATAATCTTTTGAACAAATTATGCTGGACTAATTAGATAACCATACACAAAAAAATTAACCTCCAGCTGTACCACATACTACACACAAATTTAATGTGAAATGAATAAAAAAACTAAAGGTTATAGTCACACATATAAAACTTCCAGGAAAAAAAAATAGAAGAAAATCAGTGTGACTCTGGGTTGAGGAAAGTTAGGTAGGACATAAAAAGCAATAGATAATAAAGAAAAAGTGATACAGCTCATTAAAATTAAAGATAAATTTTGTTCTTCAAAAGATATTGTAATGAGAATCAAAAGGCCAGCTACAGTCTAAGAATAATATTTGTTAAACATGTATCTGTTAAAGAGCTTTGTTTCTGAACCAAACACCTCATGTTCTCACTTATAAGTGGGAGCTGGACAATGAGAACACATGGACACCGGGGGGGGGCGGGGGGAAACAACACACACTGTAGCCTGTATGGGGAGGTCAGGGGCTGTGGAAAGCATCAGGAAAAATAGCTAATGCATGCAGGGCTTAATACCTAGGTGACGGATTGACAGGTGTAGCAAACCACCATGGTACACGTTTACCAATGGAAGAAACCTACACATGCTGCACATGTACCCTGGAACTTAAAAGAAGAGGAAAAAAAAGAATTTGTTTCCAGAATATAGAAAGAACACTTATAAATAAATAACAAGAGTAAAGATAGCCCAATTAAAAATGGAAAAATAATTTAAAGAAATGTTTTACCAAGAAGATATAATAACAAATATGCAAATAAAAATATGCTCAAAGACATTAGTTGTTAGATAAATACAAATTAAAATCACCACAATGACATACAACTACATAGCTACTAAAATAGCTAAAATTAAAAAGATTAACAATGGCAGGTATGGCAAGGACATAGACACTAGCAGTGTACAAGACAGTGTATGAGACTGCATCTAGTGGGATGCGGTTTGGTGAAAAACAGTTTGGCAGGTTCTCATTGACATACACTTACCACATAAACCAGCAATTCCACATCTAGGTGTTTACCAGGAGAAATGAAAACACATATTTACACAAAGATTTATGCTGGAGTACTCATATTAGATTTATCTAAATAGCCTAAAATTGAGCACCACCCAAATGTCCATCAGCTGTTTAGTAGATAAATCATGGAGTATTCAGACAATGGAATAATATTTGGCAATTAAAATAAATGGACTATTAATACATGTAACAATTAGATGAACCACAACTGCATTTTGCTAGGTGGGGAAGAAAAAGTCAGCCACAAAAGATCACAAGCTGTATGGTTTCATTTATTTGAATTGTTAGAAAAGGTAAAACCACTAGAGATAGCACATTAGTGGCAGGAGGTCTAAGAAGGAGCTTGATTGTAAAGAAATATAGAGAAACTTTTAGACTTATATAAATGTAACTGTATCAGTGACTACATTAATACACATATCAAAACTCAATAAAATGTAACAAAATTGGTGCATTTTGCTCTATGTAGATTATACTTCAATAAAGTTAATATAAAAGAAAATTGATGTTTTAATGGTGAAAATATAATCAGAATATAGAATTTAATGTCAAGATCATTATGAACTAATAAGTGTAAAATGATCCATTTACTTATAAAAAACTATATGCATATGCATGTGCCTTTCTGGAATATAAACAAGCAACAGGTAGTTACTTCTGGGGCAAAGTACGAGAGTTTGAGGGTGGAGAAAGGGAACTTTTAATTATCTCATTCTCTTCTGTACTATCTTAATTCCATTTTACCATGAATGCATCTTCTTTAATTATAAAAATTTAAATGAATAAAAAATGAAAAATAAAGGACCGGTTTGGATACTAAGACCGTATTTTCTTAAATAAACAATCAGGGCATAGGGATTCAGTAGAAGATGTGAAGTAGATATTGTCTCCACAGAAATTTTGGTAATCATAAGAATAAATTATATTTATTTTTATAAAAATGAATTATGATTTCTATAATTTACAAATTCTTGGCACAGCTGGAAGCATTCTCTGGTGCTACAAAAGCAATAATGGTGATCATTGATTTATGACAAATCAAGCATTTACTAAAATGATGCCCATTAATTTTTGGCTTAATATACCAGTAACCCATCATTTTTGTATAGAGGCTAATTCAGAAATAAAAAGAAAAATATTCGTAAGATTATTTTTATTCAAAATGAGCAAATTAAATTATTTTATTAGATACTATGAGGAAAATTGATTTTCTAAACTCCTCTCTATAATGTATTAATGACATTATAAATATTGACATTATTTTTAGCCTCTAAAATGCTAAAGCCTGGATATACTTCAAGTGATAATATATAGGCATCTTTCTTACCTTTTAGTTAGACACAGACATGGCAAAGCCAGGTAGGCCACTAATAACCAGGTAGGGAATGTGAGGTGGTCATCATTTCTTACATATGTGTTCTCTAGGAAGGCAGAGATTTTTGTTCCATTCAGTACTGTATCCCCATAGACCAGAAGAGTGCCTGACACATACAGACCAATTCAATAATTTATTTGTTGAATGCTTGAAGTACCTAAAAACATGGTTTGTGTAATTGATGACTGAATAAGGTCAGTAAAGAAATTTTTTCAGGTTATTTGATTCAACAAGTTATAATTACATTCTACTTAAGGATAACACTGTGCAAAGCACCATGGTGGATAGAAGTGCTTTTTGGCTTTAAAGAAGGTTTGGCATAGAGGAAGAGCTAATGTTTGTTAAGTATGTATTATGTGCCAGTGTCACAGTGGACACATTATTAGTAATCCTTACAAGCCTCCTGGAAAATCAATGAGACTCAGATAGTTCGAATCATTTGTTAATGTTCACATTGTTAGGAAATAGTGGAACCCCTGTTCACATTCCAGTTGGTTTGGATATTACCACGTGCTTTCTATTATTCCAAGTATTTGGTCAAGGATATAATAAAGCAACTAAAAAGTGCAAAAACAAGGTATGACCAAAGGATAAAAATGTGTAAGTCACGGAGGAATCAAAAATAGTATGTGAGAATCATTGCAGGCTAGAAAAGTTGAAGGTTATTACTTATTTATTTATTTATTTTGTAAGAAGACAGAATTTAGCTACACCTCAAAAAAATATGCTAATGTATTAATGCAGATTCTGAGAGCTACCAGGAAACAAAGATTTCTGACTTGATGTGTGGCCTGATGATGGTGATGTTTTGGGAAGTTCATCTCGAAGCAACAAGGCAAGCAGTTGCTTGGGAAGCCCTTTGGCTTCCCAAGAATCTAGGAAATATTTCATTTTAGTTACTGATGTGTAGTAAATGGGAATATGAATGAGTAAAAATTTTAGTGTAGATTGCTACTGTATTCTACAATAACTAAAACATAGATAAAACAATCAGAACAGAGTAGCTAATCACCACCTATGGCATAGAAGTCGGACATATAAAAGTGATTTTTTAAGAAAAGGAAGTGCTGTCCTCATAGTCTCTTGGAATTAGAACCCCAAAAACATACTTGTCTCTCTGAACATTCCTATGGAACATTCCTGTAGAACGTACTTTAAAAACCATTAATATACAATAAAATATCATTTGACTATATCTCTCTGGGGGCCTCTGTTGGTTTGCTCAGGAGCCTAAGATAAAGTTCAGATTTCTAGGTCTTTGGTTTTCAAGTTCTTTGGCTTCACTTTAATAAGAATTTGTACTGTAATTTTGATTATAGCTGATAACATTCTGCTGTGAGATATTCTAAGAATCTCATCAAAGATGTGACCTCCAAATTAGCATTTCCAAGAGAATATTCCATGACCAAGTAAACGTTAAAAACACACACACACAAAATTTCAGCAAGAGATGTTAGAGGCTTTAATAGGGCAACAGTCATTAATAATTTCCAGAAAAAGTATATATATTATAGCGTTTTCCACTTTTGTTTGAAAATTGAATCTTTCATTGGCTACTAAGTTGAAGAACTAGAGTTTTTCAAATGTATTTTAGTAAATACTGTTTTAAATGTAAGTTTTAAACATTGGAGAAATTAAAAAGTAGAAAACAATTAGTTAAAGTAGTTAAAGTAATAAATTATTCTCTGCCCTTTGTGGTCATAGCTCTTATTCCTTTGCAAGCAAGTTACAGTGGGAAGAGCACAGGTTTTGTTCTCAAATAAATCTGGGTTTTATTCTTGTTTTCTTGTGTATGTGTGTGTGTGTGTGTGTGTGTGTGTGTGTGTGTGTGTGTGTGTGTGTGTTTGTGCATGTATGTATGTATGCATGCAAAAAAAATTAAAATTACCCATAATTTTGTTTTGCTTATTTTTGGTGTCACTTTTAATAAATTTAAAATATTTTAGGAATGATTGTTCCATAGTGGAACAAAGATTCATACCCTGGTTATACAATGTTAAAATTAAACTTATTGTGCCTTCCCCCTTGATAACTGGCATTTTTGGCACAATTTCAATGGCAACAGAATGCCTAAAAGAGAGGGATCTAGTTAAAGTGAGAAGACCAGAATTCTGTTCTTTTGAAACTCTGGGCTCTTCCCCCAGTTTTTACCAGAGGAATAATTTTCACAGACCTCAAAGAGAGGAGAAATCTGAATAATTCAAATACAAATTGTCTTTTCTGATGGTCGTGGTTCTAGATAATTAGTAACTCAATGGGAAATTCATTAGTTTTGGCTCAAGGCCCAATTCCCAGAAACATTTTATTTTTACCTTCACACCTTTGAGGAAATTCTTCTTTTAGGTGTCTGGGTTTTGGATCTGAGTGAAACTGTCATATCTTAATTATAGTCAAAGCTACCCTCTTGACTTTTCTTTCAGCTGTGGCATTAGCCTTCACACTTGGATTGGCTTGAATTCTCTCTGGCCTGAGAGTGAGAATTTCATGTTTTCTTTTGATCTGCAGACATCTGTATTCTGTTTAACTCAGGATTGTAAAACTCACAGAGCAGGAAGAGCTTGAGCACATTGTGATCACTGTGGGACTTGATCCTTTCAGGCCAAGAGCTGCAAAAATCCTTTTACCAGCACCCCAAAGAAATAGTTTCACACCAAAGACCAAGGATAAAGAACATCAACTTATTATAATTATGATTTTAGAAACCTTTCTCTTTAACTATAGTGTACCCTTCATTACTCACTTTGTCCACACCAACTATATTAAATTAATCATTAGAAGAAAATATATGTATAATTTAGAGAACTAGCTAACCTCCCTTGGTGCGGTGGAGACACAAACACAGTATTTATTTATATGTCAGATGTATTTACTAAGTGCATTCTTGTGAATGAGGAAAAATCATGGCCCCATAATCTGTACAGAATTTTATAATTCTTAGGGTACATTTTTATTCATTACATCACTTGATTTTTATTGCAATTCTATGAGGAATGAAATGGGTATTATAGGTGGAAAATATGAAACCCAGAGATTAGCTAAAGTTACATATAAGTGGATGAATTAAGACTATAATACAAGGTTTTTTTTTTTTTGCATTTTCTTAGCTATTTGCAGTTGTAGGTCTACAGCTTTATGTTGCCTCTTAAAAATATAGCCACTAACTTTGAGGAAATAATTTAAAGAAAAATGACAAATAAAAAATATAATAAAAACTTAAGAGATATCATAACATTTCATTTTAGTTATATTAATGTGTATTTTCACTTCATTACTGGACTTGTATTTCCCATTTCTGCCCACTAATTTTGTCATTAGATTGAGCATTTGACATCTTCAGTAATCCATTCCCTATAGAAACCATTAGAAATATTTTTTAGACTGGGTTAATAAATAATAATAATATTACAACATAAGCAGGAATTGCTGCTGTTTTTCAAGCTGATCACATTCCAACTGGAGCTATTTGTGGAATTTGTTTGATAAACTAATCAATGACCTGGATAATGGCCATACAGAAATATGTTTTTCAATAAATAACAGAGGAATCTAGGGACAAACCAGTTGTGTGTCTACCTTGGAGAAGAAAGACTCTAGAGAACATAAGTATCATCTAAATCTTTGAATGTGCACCATGTTTAAGAAAGACTCTAGAGAACTTAAGTATCATCTAAATTTTTCAATATACACCATGTTTAAGAAAGTACAGATTTAGTCATGTTTTCTATGTTTGCAAAACAGGGATAAATAACATTTTGAGTGTTGTCCAGAAAAGAAAGGAAATATAATATTTGTATATGCTAATATCCATGCTATTTATCAAAATTATTTTCTATAGAAAATATCTTATATTTTGCAAAGCTCTTAGATTGTTCAATATTGATTGCAACTTTAGGGCTTTTATTAATAATTTGAAATTTTACTTTATTTTTCAACCATAAGTTTCATTTTCATGAAAAGATACTATCAGAAATGCAAAGTGTATTTTTCTATAAATAATCTGGAGTCCAAAAGAAGATATTTGTAATTTCAGTTTGGAGTCGGGGAGCTGGGACTTCTTAGCAAGTGGCTCACATGTAATGAAATATAAAATATTCTCTGTTGCCTTGATATCTTCCAATGGATCAACAGTGCTCCTCACAATGGATTCTGAAAATCCAGCTGACTTTTGTAATCTTAAAAGTGAGTAATTTACTACAGCAAATTTCCTTCCTAAAGAGAACTGGCAGGTAAATCCTGCAGTTGAAAGCCTAAGCATTTCTGGATTTCCAATGGAGATAAAACAACTCAGGGGACAACATGCATGAGGGATTTTGTGCTTGTATCTAAGAAATGTAAAAGTAATGGGGTGAAAGTGATTTGGAAAAGAATAAGATAGAAATGAAAGACATGATAGAGATGTGATGATATCCAGGGGCTTTTATAGTGTTACTCTTGGTCAGTATTACTTCACAGGACTCAGATAATATAATGAGTGAATGCATACACAAATGAGTGAATGAATAAAGTTATGCCTTCTCAAGTATTGATTTGAAGGAAACTTTAAAGAAAAGAGATAAAACAGAGAGACTTTATGAGCAGTTGAGTGCAACATTATTTGGCCACTTTAAGGGTTTTACAGCTTTAGGGAGCATATACAGACTTGTAGTTAGGACAGGGCTATTCTAGGCCAAAGGTGGCAATGCTGGATATTACAGGGCACTGTCTGTAGGCAGGGAGTGAACAGCAGATATGACAGATCAAAAAATGAATGTTGATGGAAAGTGAGCAAAACTAGAAGACATGAATAAATGCCAGAATTATTTATCTATCTTGAACAATTTCTTTATCTATGTAGAGTCCATCCAAAGCTTCTTTCAGCCTTCCATTTAAGCTTCATGTCCCACAGCTTTCTCTTGCTGCGGTCTATTTACTCTAGATTATTTGCTCTTTCCCTAAACAACATATACATGTAAATGCTATTCTTTTTGACTGAAAAATGTACTAATGTATTTTTTTTTTTTTTTTTTTAGACAGAGTCTCACTCTCTTGCCCAGGCTGGAGTGCTGCACTGGTGCCATCTTGGCTCACTGCAACCTACACCACCTGGGTTCAAGCAATTCTCCTGCTTCAGCCTCTAGAGTAGCTGGGATTACAGGTGCCCACCACCACACCTGGCTAATTTTTGTATTTTTAGTAGAGATGGGGTGTTGCCATGTTGTCCAGGCTGGTTTCAAACTCCTAACCTCAAGTCATCTGCCTGTCTTGGCCTCCCAAAGTGTTGTGATTACAGGTGTGAGCCACTGTACATGGCCAAAATGTACTTCTTATCCTCCTCTTTACATCTGTGAAAGTACTCATTCTTTAGGATACAATTAAAACATATTGTTCAATGCTAATCCTTGTGTCATTTCTGCTCCCCATCCTCCAGCAGAAAGAATTTTGCTTGTCTCTAATAGAGTTCCCACTGTAATGTTACTATACTAACCATAATTTCATAATTAGATATTCACATCCTTTCCTACTAGATTAATAACTATTTGAGAGCCTTTGTACCACACTAATGCTGAAAATTCTAGCACCTACCATAGTCCTTAGCATATAACAAATCTGGTAAATAAATAAATGGATGGATTTGAAGACTGGATGATGAATATGCAGTTTGAATGACATTTATGCATCCCCTAGCCATTTATTTATTCATTCAATCATGCATGTATTTAGATGGCCAAAAATAAACAAATATATTGAATAACTCCTATGCTGTTATCTAGAAATGTTATTTCCATCATGGGCTGAAAGGATTGACTTTTGCACACTTTCACCCTCCTCCAGACCATCCCTGACACTGTGAGCTGTTCAGTCTCCCAGTGCATAATAACTAATAGCTTGCCCCCATGCTCTCTTTACCCTGGTGACTTGCTGCTGCATAGCTGGTAGCTGAGTTCTCTAGGGAACCTGTTCCCAGATTTGATTTGTGCCTGAGTAAAACCCTGGTAGCCATTTGGAGGTAAGGTCAATAGTTCTGCAAGGATTTCTGCTCTTTGATACTGCGGAGTGCCAGCTTGTGAGTAATGTGGCAAACTGGATCTAATAGCAGTTAATGAAGCCGGTCCACATTTCCTTGGCAGGCACCTTAGTCCTTGTTCTCCATATATTTGAACTAAGATGCCTCCTGCTAGCTTAGTGTGGTGCAGAGGAGAGGGCATGGCCTGCCAGATGTGAAAATACAGGGAAAGAGTGAATTGGTACAAAGCACTCTGTGAGTGCACTTCATATTAATGGAAACATGTTTCAATCAGTCACCACAATAACCCTCTGCAATAGGGATTATGATATTCCTTTTATAGAAAGAGAAAATGAGTTACTGAGATACTGAGTCACTTAAGTTAGAGCCACAGCTAGTAAGTGATACAGTCAGGATTGAAGGCCAGACCTAGTTGATTTCAAGGTTGAAGGGTACATTGTTTTTCTGTACAATCAGGTACCATTCCAGGAAGGTTAATTTCAACTCAGTACAAAGGAAGACTTTCTAAAAAATAGAGCTATCAAAAGAATAAATATCTTCAAAACTCAGTAAACTCATTAAGCAGAATTCAACAAGAAGTCAGAAGAACATAACAGAATAAAACTGTCAAAGAAGCTGGAAAATGAATTACTCTGTTGGAATGTTGGTTTATACATTCCTCTTTTTGTCTAAGATTCTGTGATTGCATAGCAATTATAGACAGAGAAACACACAAATGCACACACACATAGAAAGTCCTCATGGTAATGTGTAAAAGATTAACATACATAAAACTGTGCATGCCAAAATGCAATTGCAGACAAAATGAATAATAGTAGCTGGTATTAACTGAACCTCTACATTACACTCTCCTTCATACTAGAAGATGTGACTAACACATTTTATGCATTATCTCATTAAAGGGACACAATAATAGTAGCTACCATACAGGAATTTTATACAGATTAAATTAATACATGTAAACGGCTTAGAACAATGCCTGACATATAGTAAGTGTTAAATGTTATCATTATTACTATTAAATGTTAAATAACTATCAAATGTTTAACTGTTACTATTACTAAAAACTAATAAATATTTGTTACTATTACTAATAACTATTACTATTAAATGTTAAATTATTATTAAGTGTTAAACGTTATAATTATTCCTATTATTCCTTGCAGCAAAGAATAATAATAGAATATCAATACGTCACATGTTTTGGTAGAATGCAAATTCAGTAAGAAAGGAGGGAAGGAAAATGAGAGGAGAAAGGAGCAAGCAAGCTGTCTTACTATTTATTATGATGTAAGTAGAGGCAAGTTGGTATTTTAAAGCATTATGTACTATAACCCAGAGTAAATATTTAGGCAAGTGTCTTAATCTTGCAAAGCCTTAATTTCCTTACCCCTAAAAAGGAAATGATTTTAGCACCTACTTCATAGGGTTGTTTTGAAGATCGTATAGTATCATGCAACCAAAGCACAAAATTTGGTGCTTTGAAAATAGATGTCTTAGAAAAATCTCCAAATACATAAAATCATGTAAATTCACAAGTTGGCATAAAATAGCTCCAGAATTTTTTTTTCTTTCTGTTCTCCCCATTTTCTCTCCCCTAGACAATTCCACTGAATCTAATAGGGCTTATCAATGCCTGGTGCTGTGGCTCAAGCCTGTAAGCCCAACACTTTAAGAGGCCAAGATGGGAGGGTCGCTTGAGCCCAGGAGTTCAAGACAGCCTGGGCAACATAGGGTGATCCCCATATCTACAAGTAATAATAATAAATTAGCCAGGTGTGGTGGTGCTTTCTTGTAGTCCCAGTTATTCGGGAGGGTGAGTTGGGGAGATTACTTGAGCCCATAAGGTGGAGGCTGCAGTGAGCGATGTTCATGCCACTGTGCTTGAACCTGGGTGACAGAGCAAGACCCGGAAAGAAAGAAAGAATGAAAGAAAGAAAGAAAGGATGGAGGGAGGGAGGGACATTAGCCAGGCATGGTAGTGTACACCTGTAGTCCCAGTTACAAGGGAGGCTGAGGTAAGAGGATTGCTTGAGCCTGGGACGTTGAGACTGCATGATCTGTGATCTTGTCACTGCACTTCAACCGGGGTGATAGAGCGAGACATTGTCTCAAAAAAAAAAAAAAAAAAGAGCTAGTAGTATTTATTAGAAAACAGGAAACAACAAAGAACCAAAGATATGGCTCCAAAATGACCTTCAGGATTTTACTAAAAATATGATTCAATAAAAATTATTAAGAATTTATTGTGTTACAAGAGCAACTGTATTTTTCTCAGTGATGTGAAGGAAACATGAGCATATGAAAAAGCATAACATGGAAAAGGCATGCCTTTAGCTGTCAGAGAGCCTGACTTGAAATCCCACATTTACATTGAACAATACTTTGGGCCAATGTTTTAACCACTCTTGGCCTCAGTTTCTCCATTCATTAAATGGGAATGATAATAGTATTATTAGACTGTTATGAGGATTAGATAAAATAATCATGACAAATGCTGGCACATAACAGGCATTCCATATGTGTTAGCCATTTATTGTATGTAAAGTAACAACAATTTCTAAATAAATATTACTGTACATTGACAATTTTCATGTACATTCATAGTAACAAAATAAAATATTTAAAAATTAAAAGCGTCATGAAATTTGGTGTTCTAAGATCACTCCCACACACATAATGCAGCCTCCAAAAAATTATAATTTGATGAGAATAGAACACCTGCACATAAGTAATAACCAAGAATAAGAAACACATGTAAATAATTATCTATTGAAATGTGTAAGACCTCAATTACAGAAAGAAGTAAATATAAAATGGTAAGTACAATGCATGAACTCTGCACTAATGGTAAGCTATGTAAGGTCCAAGACCACATCTCTTTCATTCTTCATTTTACCTTCAGTCCCTCACACAAGGCCTCTCACAAAGTCTTTGTTCGATACTGTACTTATTGTATAAATTTTAAAAGTACAAAAAATGATGGTTATAATGTCCACTGTAGAACCACCAGAAATGTTCATGTTACTGTATCCTGGAGAAAAGCCCAATATAACATTCTAATTATATATTGCTGAATACATTTATTTATCCATATAAACCTGAACTAAAAGGAAGTTTTTTAAAAGCTAGCTGATTTGTTAATATTGTAGCCTGTTTTATTTCAACCCACAAAGTTTGAAGACATCTTAAAGAAATACTGATTCAATCTGCTCAGATTACAGACAAGGAAACAGAGGCCTAGAAAGGAGAAGTGATTTACTCAAGTTTGTACAGGATCAAATATCAAAGGCCAGCTTTCTCAGTCCTCTCTTTCTTTTAACTGGATCATGCTGCTTCATTCCCAATCCACCAACACACACACACACACACACACACACACTCTTAACTACTTGCATTAAGTAAATTTTATTTTTATCTCTTTATCCAATATTTCTCCATGAAATTTAGGAAAATAATTAGTCTATGTTACCCATCGTAGTATAGGGCACACAGAATGTGTTCAGTAAAATGTTTATTTAAATGTTGTTTCCCTCCAGTGGAATTAATATCAGGTTTCAAAAGGTAAGATTTTTCAGATCTGGGAAAGGGCCAATATTAGAACCCATTTCAGTAGATAAGAATTTGACAATATTCTCTCAACAAATATTCATACCACAGGAATGGAGTAACTAACAAAAACTTACACTGTTCCTGTCCTCACAGTTATCCCTGCATTGTCAGGGAGGTAACATTAATTAATTAAATACATAGCTGTACTAGCAGTGTATAATTACAAACTGCGAAAAATCTACGGAAGTAAATTAACATGATTTTTTGAAAGCATATAATGAAGTAATCTTCCACTAGAAAGTGATACTTGAGTTTGAATATCTGTTGAAAGATCAGTAGAAGTTAAGGAATGACACCAGTATAACATGATGAATTTGAGATTCTATGAGGAGACTATCTGATCAGAGTGATGAACACATGGTGATGAGAAATGAGATATGGGAAGGATGCTATTAGAAATAAGAATGGACAGATGGATGCAATCAATGTAAGATTATGAAAAATCTTGAAAATATGATAAAAAGATTAAGAAGAAAAGATACATTAAATAATAGCAAAAACTAATAGAAGATGCATATAATAGAAGATGAGCCCGATTAAGTACTTTACAGACATTATCCCCTTTCATCTAATTACTTCCATATTTACAGATGAGGAAACTAAAGCTCAGAGATACAAGACATTACTAAAATATGTCAATCAGCAAGTGCCCGCTTCAACCCTTGACTGCTTGCATTTGAGTAGAATTTTTCCAGAAGAGGACTGAAGTGATGACAATTGATGAAGGCTTATAGAATGGATTGGAAAAACTATATGACAATTGATGATGGCTTCTAGAATGGATTGGAGGAACTAGTATCAGGGGGCTGTTGTAGAATACAAATAGGAAGAAATCTGGGCCTTACATCAGAATATTGGTCATGAGAGAGAATAAATCCAGTCAAATTGACAGAATACAATTGTCTTTAAAATGAAAATTTGATAAGAAACTGGTTTTCAAGAAGGCAGGTGTTAAATTAGAAGGGGAGAAATCTATTCAAATTTTATGCATGGAGTGTGCTAGTAAGAATATAAAACATTTTTTAAAAGTTAGTAATTCAGGGTTCAAGGTTCAAACTTGTCTGAAACGGGCTTTCAGATATTCGTCAGAATTTATGACTAAATGGCAAATGTATTCAACTAATACATATGTTAAAATGCACACTACATGTCTTACTTTTGACTAATGAGATTTCAAATCCACCCTGATTCACTCCCGTTTACAGAAGGAAATTAAAAAATTGATTGGTTACTTCCTTCGCTGCATACGGACACCTTGATTGACCAGCTGCCGTGTCTAGGCAACCAGGCAGAGAATCTTTGGAACAAGTAGCAGACTTCATCACAGCAGGAGCCATGAGGCAAGAAGCTCTGGGATCAATTAAAATGCCAGGCTTTTCCAGGCTGGTTTCCAGCGCATCTGTGCATGATTCCACATAAATTTAGGGAATTAGAGATCAGACAAAGGTAAACATTTCTGTGCTTTGCTTAGCATTGATTTAGAATGCGAGGATGAAATATACCATAGTCATCTAGCCTGGAGGGGGTTTACACCTTCAGCTGATTTTTTTCCCTACTCAATTGCTTTATTATTTTAGGTATGTTGTAATCGAAGGCTGCTTAAATCATCTGTGTGTTCCTTGAGGAGGGGAGGAGAAAAAGAAACAAAAGAAAAACCAGTTCCCTACTTTCATAGACTAAACAGTGGAATGACTCATTCTTTAATTTTATAATCACACCTCTTAAAAAGAAAAATTATTAATGATCTTCATTTTCCAGCTATTTGGTTTCCTGAGCTTCGGTTAGATAAAAAGCTCACTTGTGTCCTCCTAGAGAATGAAAGACAGTTTCTCTCTTAAAGTCTAAAAAGTCTAACATTTTGTGGAGTCTTTCCCCTGCTTACCCCGCTTTGTTGTTGTTGTTGTTTTCTTATTTTATCTATCAGCTAAAGTCTATGGTTTTGTTTGTGTCCTTAGTACAGAAGTTCTTTTACTGCCTGTATGTTAGGGAGAGGTTTAACTTCCGCACATTCTTTGTACCTGGGGTGAGGTGAGGTGAGGGGTTAGAGGTGAATCTTGGAAGTAGCAAGGAGTATGGCAAGGACAGCACAGAGATGGAAAAAGTACAGCCAAGGGCTGGAGACAATGACAAGGCAAACAAATATCATGAAGATTAAATTATAAATCCCACAGAAAAAAAATTATAAATCCTACATTTTAAAATCCTACAAATTATAAATCCTACATTTTAAATTATAAATCCTACATTTTAGGAAATTATAAATCCTACATTTTAAAATCCTACAGAAAAAGAAAATTCTCTGATATGATAGAGGTAGCACAGACTTATCTTTTTATTAAGCAACAAGGAGAGAAGCAGAAAACCATCAGCTTTAGCTGAATTTTAGGAAGGAATCAGAAATGGGGCTTTGAGTCATCTTCTAAATGAATATGACCTACTCAATATCTCCTAGCCTGTTTCCACACCAGTAATAAGTGTTTAAAAGATGTTCGAAGTTCTTTTCGGCTTTATAGTTATAAAATTCTCTGAATTAATTCAAAATTTTAGAAATGCTGAGGAGAAAAATGAACATTTATTGAGCTCTTAGGGATAGACTCAATGCTCAATACATTTACTCTATTTTTTAATTCTGATGACAATCTTGAGAGAGACAGTATCTCAATTCTATAGGTGAGAGACCTGATGTTTTCACACAACAATAAATGACAAAGCTCTTGTCTTTCTGGCTGTCAATCAAGCTCATATTATTTCTACTTCATCTACCTTCTGAATTACGTCATCCTCAAGAATTCTTATACAATGAGGACTACCCACCCAAAGTTTGACTTAGGTGAAATAAATCATTTGTTCTATATGTATTATAAACATTAAGTGAGGTATAATATAAATCTGTAATGGTCACTTCCAGGAGAACATAAAAGCTTAAGAAAATATCAGTTTAACCATCTCTTGCCATTTGGTCAGCAGACTACGTGAGAAATGGTAGTCTCCCAACGGAACACAATATACAAGAAGATTGAGAACTGGATTCTCGAGTCTGGTGTTCCAGCTCTAGATACCTCAGAGTAAGGTGATGCAGACCTTGCCAAAGTATGTGGTGAAATATTTTACTAAGAGACTGAGTGTAGGTTAAAATTCCTGCAACTTGTAGAAGGATATTTTAATTTTCTGTCATCCTCAAGTGCCTGTAATTAATGCTGCTTACATTCAATTGGCATATTTATGACTTGAGTTTCCTCCTTATATCCTTTCTTCATTTTTTCCCTACCTATTAGCAGTGCTCAGAGACTGGGGAGCAACAGACTGAAATTCAGTGGAAGCTGAAAAAGTTGCCTAAGAAGATATCAATAAAAGAATGATTTCCATAAAGCAGCAATTACTTCTGCTACATTCTTGGAGCTGATA
This sequence comes from Cheracebus regulus, assembly GCA_963574635.1. NCBI lineage: Eukaryota > Metazoa > Chordata > Mammalia > Primates > Pitheciidae > Cheracebus > Cheracebus regulus. Next base: position 63,043 of record CAUYQU010031508.1, read on the forward strand.
CAAATCTAATTTTAAAAGTTCTTCATTAGTTTAGAAAAATTCTGCTTCTTCTCAAAGGGAGTTTTGTTTGTTTTTGCTTCTTTAGAAAGAGGAGTTCCTCAATAATACAACTCTAGATGGTAAATAGCTATCTTAGTTTAGCCCACTATAATAGAATATAGGCCCCTACCAGGCAAGAATCATACCCCTGAAGCGTCAGAAATCCCTGCCCCCACGGCTTCTGTTGGAAGCTCTGCTCTGCCAAAACCTAATGCTCTCTGAATTGCCTTTGGGTGATTCTTCTTCTTCCCCTTCCTCTTCCTCCTCCTCCTCCTCTTCTTCTTCTTGTTTTCGAAGACTACTACAAATTTACAGCTGAATAGCTTTATCATTCTGTCCTGTTGAAGCTAAGAAATTTGACAGTGTTCCTTTATTTCTATTTATTCCATTTTCTTTGTCCCTTTTAATTCAGATTGGCTGTATCTTTGCTGATAACCCCATCTCTATTCCTAGCCTCTGTTGAGATGACTGATTAGGTTCATGGTTCATATCCTCCACTTATTACCTAATCAAAATGTTGGTCAGTTATCCCCTTGGTGTTCTCTTATGAACATACCTTCTCATTTTTGCAACATAGGCTGAGAATTTTCAAAATCTTTAAATTCTGGTTTCTTTTTGCTTAACAATCTCTAGTCATTTTTTGAGATAATTTTATGATTCATTCTCAAAGCTTTTCCAGGTATACCATCACGCAATCTGTAGCCATCTGCAATCCTTAACATCTTCATTTCATTTCCCTCTCCTCTCATTTCACTATAAGGAGTCAGAAGGAACCAAGATGTTCCTTCAACATTTTGTTTAGGAATCTCTCTAGCTAAATATCCAATTTCATCACTTACAGATTCTGTTCTCGACAAAACACTAGAATACAAACACATTTCAGCTGAATTCTTTGAAAGTTTATAACAAAGAACGCCTTTTGTTCATTGTTTAATAATATGTTTCTCATTTTCATATAAGACCTCACTAGAATGGCCTTTACCATCCATATTACCAACCTTCTGTACATAATTATTTATGAACTCTTCAAGAAGATGGGTACTTTCTCTATATTTGTTTTCTTTTCTTTCTGAGTGCTTAACAGATTTATTTTTAATATTTCCTTCATCCCAATATTGGTTTTTTCAATCATGCACCTCAAACTCTTCCAGCATCTACCTATTACCAAATTCCAAAACTGCTTCCACATTTTTATGTATTTGTTATAATGGCACCCTACTTCTTGGTATCAATTTCTGTCTTAGCTTGGGTAGCTATAACAGAATATCATAGACCAGGTGGTTTAAACATATTAATCAATTTCTTACAGTTCTGGAGGCTGGGAATTGTAAGATCAGGGTGCCAGAATGGTTAGATTCTAATGAACCTCAATGGCCCTCTTCCTAGTTTACATGGGGCTTTCTTGATGAGTCCTCACATGGCAGGAGGAGAGTAAGAGAATAGAGATAGAAAAATAGAGACATAGACACAAAGAAAGCAAGCTCCTCTGTGTATTTTCTTATGAGGGTACTAATTCAGCTATGAGAGCTTCACTTGGATAGCCTAATTATCTTCCAAAGTCTCCATCTCCAATACCATATCCCAGTGGGAATTAGGATTTCAACATATGAATTTTAGGGGAACAAAAAATGTTCAGTTCATGGAAATTATTACAGTTTGTGAATCTAATGAAGTAAACAAGCTGATTTGAAATAGCATTAGACATCGAGTTTTTCCTAATTATCCAGGGAAGGTGCATTGCACTTATTGCTGATTTTGCACAAAATGTATATTCACAGATATGTAAAAGGAGAGTTCTGATTTTGGCACCATGAATTACATATCCAACAGACTCCTCACCCCTTCAAAAACACACAGTAGTAGAAGTTAATGATAACAACAACAAATGCACACAAATGAGTAGGTGTAGTCAGGAGAATGAGTGGAAATCCCAAATTTTTGAAAGAAGAGAACTCAAAAGAAAAAGGTAAGCAATTGTATTAATCCTGTAAACATCCTAGGGTGAAGAAAATCCTGACATAGGCCTTACAGTCTAGTACTTAGTGTATATTTCTTACTCGGGGATAGAAAAACAGTGGCTTACAGCTGAAATGTGGGGCCCTGAGTAAAGCAGAAGGCTATTAGAGCACCCTCCTTCATCTAAGTGAGATGGAAAACAACCAGTCCATAAAAAAGCAAGGAAGCTTCACTCTGATTGGGTCTTGGATTGTGAGAAAATCTTCAATTAGAAATCCAAACTCTGAGCCTATTCCACATGCAGCTGTGGAGTCAAATTTTAGCTATCTTCTGGGAATCTATGTATTTGTCAGCTTGAGCTACCACAACAAAACACCTTAGCCTGCTTAAGCAACAGAAGTTTATTTTCCCACAGTTCTGAAAGCTAGAAGGCCAAGATCAAGGTTCTGGCCAATTTGGTTTCTGATGGGGGCTTTCTTCCTGGCTTGCAGTTCACTATGTCCTCACATGCTTTTTCCTTGATGCATGCATGTGGGGAGGCAAAGAAAGAGAGAGAGATGATTCATGTAATCAGGAAATGCAATTTAAAACTAGAATACCACATTGTAGAATTCTAGTGAATTTCACGTTCACTAGAATATTGATAATAAGAAAAAATAGCCAGTACCGTTAATGGTGAGAATGTGTAGAAAATGGAACTCCCACATGCAGGTGGGAATGTACAACTGGTACAGCCAGTATGGAAAAGTTCAGCGGTTTCTAGCAAAGTAAATCATAAACTTACTGAATTAGTTTGCTACAGCCATCATAACACAATATCACATACTAAGAGATGTAAATAATGGAAATTAATTTTCTCACAGTTATGGAGGCTGAAAGTCCAAGATCAAGGTGTTGACAGTTTTGGTTTCTCTTGTTGTCTTTTTATTGTAGACATAGGGCTTTTCATTACGTTCTCACATGACCTTTTCTTCTGTGCACAGGCCTTCCTAGTGTCTCTTCCTCGTTTTATAACAATACCAGTCATACTGGATTAGGGTCTCACTCTTATGACTTTGTGTCAACTTAATTAACTCTTTAAAGATGCTGTCTCCAAATACAGTCACATACACATTTTGGCAGAACACAGTTTAGTCCATGACAAATACAATCCAGAAATTCTACCCCTACTTATCTACCAAAAGGAAACGAAATTTATGTTTACACATATATTTTACACATGAAAAGACATGTATTTGAATGTCACATCAACCATACTCTTAGTGGCTATAAACTTGAAACAATTTTAATGTCTGTGAACTGGTGAATGCATAAACAAAATGTGGTCTATCTATCCAATGGAATAATAGCCATAAAAAAAACTACTGGTCTATGCCACAGCATGGAAGAATCACAAAGCCATGGTAAGTTAAAGCAGCCCCTCACAAAAGACTACATATTATATGATTACATTTGTATGAAATATCCAGAAACGACAAATCTACAGAGACAGATAATAGATCAATATTTGCCTGATGCTAGTTGTGGAACTAGGAATTAATCACAAAGGTGCACAAAGGAACTTTTGGGAGGGTTATAAATGTTTTAAAACCAGATTGTGGTGATGGCTGCTCAACTCTATAATGTTCTAAAAGTCATTGAATTGTATATTTAAAAATGAGTGAATTTTGTGTAAGCCATAGCTCATGCCTGTAATCCCAGTACTTTGGGAGGCCGAGGTGGGTGGATCACCTGAGGTCGGGAGATCGAGACCAGCCTGACCAATATGGAGAAACCCTGTCTTTACTAAAAAATACAAAGTTAGCTGGGCGTGGTGGTGCATGCTTATGTCCCAGCCACTCGGGAAGCTGAAGCAGAAGAATTGCTTGAACGTGGGAGGCGGAGGCTGCAGTGAGCTGAGATCGTGCCATTGCACGCCAGCCTGAGCAACAAGAGTGAAACTCCATCTCCAAACATATATTACATATTATATATTATATATATATATCTTAAAATATATATATATACATATTATATACATAAAAATTTATATAATATATACATATTTTAAGGTGTATATGTACACATACCTTTAAAAAGCTGTGAGGTAAAAGAAGCATTTAAGGAATGTTCATGTTAGAGCTGGCCCATGATCCTTGCACTTTCTTCTCCATATGCCACATTCCTTTCTGAAAATGCCCTGGTTATTTTCCAAGTATTTCTGGTCATTTTTTTTTTTTAAAAAGCAACTTTGAATTGAGTTGTTGATCATGAGCCCTTGGTCTCAAGAGAAATTAAATAGTCAGTGGTGACTTTCTCTTATGGAAGGATTCATTTTATGTCTTTTTTTTTTTTTAGCACTGTTTCATTTTGATTCAATGCTACACAGTTAATTTCTTTCAAAATGTTAAATTAGAAGGATATTTTAAGGTATTACTTTTTTCTGATGGCCAATTAGAAGTCAAATAGAATATATAGTTCTCATTAACGACCAAGGACACACTAGATATCATAATATAGGTAACATGTAAATTTATTTTCTTAATAAATTGCATGTTGACAATTACATTCATTTATGAATTTTCCTTCTAGACTTTTTCCTTTAAAGGAAAAATCATAGACAATGAGATGTTCTTTGAGATTCATATTTCAATTAGAAATTTTCAAATGACTGTGGAAAAGTGACTGCTAATGCCACTGTGATACTTTCTCAAAGACCAAAAGTCTTCACAATCCCTTTGGACCTGACCCCATTTCCCAAGCCAAAAGTCATTTCAATCTGTATCCTAGGATCTTCACTGATCTTTTACATTTGTATTGTACTACTTAAAATATCATACAATTTGGATACAGTTTTACATCTAGAGGCAGTTTATGTCTTAGGCCAAATCTTGCACTTAATGAACTTACCATAAGCCTTCTTACCTTATAGCTATATCAGACCATAATGCCAGTGCCCAGTTTGTGAAATAAAAGTAAGGCATGCAGTAGGAATGTCTTTCTGTGTCAGCTAATGAGGCATTCTTTTAAAAAGTCAAAACCTTCTAGCAGACAGGTATTTTTAATCATCCTATTTTGATAGTACAGATATCAAAATTCAACTCATAATTGCCATAGGACAAACAGTAAGAAGCAGATCTTTTCCTGACTTCCTTGAATTGCAAGTTAAAAAAATCAGATGCTAAGCGATAAAAACAAAACCCAAAAAAGTAGATTTGAAGTGTATGATTAAAACTCATCAAAATTCGATTCAGGTGGATCTAAATTTAGTTTCAGTATTGCTTCTCATTAGCTATGTGAACTTGGGCAAGGAATTATTTTACCTCTTTAATCTTTGTTTTTTTTTTATTGGTAGAAGGGGATAAGAATATTTCTAAAACTTATTCTGAGGAATAAGTGGGATTTCTTAAACTGAAATATTTGAACTACCTTCAAGGTGACTGTGAAACACTGAAATAGCAAGAAAACATTTGTGGGTTGTTTGAATGTTCATAGCTTTCATCAGTTCTCAAAGGAATTTGTGTGTTCATGAATCACTAAGAAGGGATACATAGACATTTGTAAATAAAACTTTGATAACACTTGAGAATGTGTCTAGTATGTCAATAATCTATTTCCTTCTTTCTGGAAGCAATGATTAGATTAAAATTACAAACAATATAAGATTTCATATTAAATACTCTTTTATACCACATGTATGGATTCTTTCAACAGACAATGAGAAACAACACTCATTTTTGTTCTATACAGGCCTTCAACAGATTGAGCAAAGCCCATCCTCTGTGGGGAGAGCAATCTCCTTTGCTCAGTCTACTGATTCAAATGTTAATATCATCCAGAAACACTCTCACAGAAGCACCCAGAGTAATACTTAACCAAATATCTGGGTACCCATGGTTCGGTCAAATTAACACATAAAATTAATACTCACACAATATATTATGAAATAGCTGTCTCTAGAGGTAAAATACATATTCTTAATATAACTTAGCAGTTATTCATGCAATAGTTTACTTCCAATATTTAGTCTCCTAGAAACCATAATTGAAACAAATATTTCCTACATTAAATGCTTCCATGTTAACTAAAGATTGTTGATATCTAGTACTTTTATTTGTTTATAATCTTCTTTCTCCTGTTTTAATTTCCAGTTATTATCTTTGTAGAGTTTCATTTTGTCTAATAGGTTATTTGTTCTGCCTTGTAAACTTGCACTATTTTTTCTATAGTTTCTAAAAGTTTTGCAAACCATTTAGCAATTTTCTTCAAACTTTACAAATCTTAATAAAGAAAACCTCAAAAAATTATACAATGATTACATTTTTATGCTTTGAATCAAGTTCAAAGTTAGTAACATAAAATTTGTAAATTAATTTTAAACAAGATTAAGTAAATAAATACTCAGAAACACATGTAATTCTTACAGCATTGATTGTGTCACTTAACCTTTCTAGGTTGAGCATTCCAATTCTAAAAACCCAAAGTCTGAAATGTTTCAAAATCCAAAACTTTTGAGCACCGACATGACACTTAAAGGAAGTGCTCATTATAGCATTTAGGATTTGGAATTTTCAACTGGTAAGTATAATGTAAATATTCTAAATACATTATGAAAGTTTCAAGATTTGACTGCTTTGACATACAACTTCAGCAGTTTCACCTAGTATAAACTTTGAATTTAGACTTATTTTTCAGTCTTTTCACTTAAAGAGACATATTATCTCTTTTTAATAAAATATTACTTTTCAGGTTCTTTTTATGATGATTCTCTTATCTTTTAAATTTTTAGGTAAAACTTCACTTTTTAAATGAGGTCTTTCTTGACTATACAATGTAAAAGCACCAAATCTCACCCCCAGTGAAATTCATACTTTTTACTTCTTTAGATTCACCAGTATCCAAATAGCTAATTTCTTCACTTATTAAAATTCCCTCTCTCAAAGGAATGCACTTAGCACTTCCTATATAGAGAATGAGTATACCTTATCCAAAGCGGTTGTGACCAGAAGTGTTTCAGATTTGACTTTTACAAAATTTTGGAATGTTTACATTGTACTTATTGACTGAACATCCCAAATTCAAAATGTTCCAATAAACATTTTCTTTAATCATCATGTGCTCAAAAGTTTTTGGATTTTGGAGCATTTCAGACTTTGGATTTTCAGATTTCCGATGCTCAACCTGTAGTAATTACAAAATAAACATTGAATAAATAAGTGAGCTAATGAATTAATGTTTATGCTTCTGTTTCTGTGTTAGTCCATTTATGTTGCTGTAGAGGAATACTTGAGACTGGGAAATTTACAAAGAAAAGAGGTTTATTTGGAGCCACGGTTTGGCAGGATACACAGGAAGCATGGCACCAGCATCTGCTCAGCTTCTGGAGAGGGCCTCAGAGAGCTTACAATTAGAGCAGAAGGTGAAAGGGAACCATGTATCACATAGCATGAAACATAGCAAGAGAGGCAGAGAGAGAAGTGAGGTCTCAGACTCTTAAACAGATCTTGCATGAACTCAGAATGAGAACTCACTCATTATCATGAGGACAGCACCAAAACATTCATGAGGGATCTGCTCTCATGACAGGACCCAAATACCTCCCACCAGGCCCCACCTCCAACATTGGGGATCACATTTCAATGTAAGATTTGGAGGGGACAAACATCCAAACTATATTAGTTGCTTGGAAAGATTATATGAAAACTCTTTGGAATACATCGCACATTATTTTTTTTTGCCTAAAATGAGTTTAAAAAACACTTCTTTGACGATTAGAGGAAGCAAAAAGTTGAAAACCCCCAGGCACCTATAAATTAAGGGGAACAAAGTTGTAACTGTGGTGAGGAGTGTGAGAGAGAGATGACTCTGGAGGAATCAGAAAAGGATTCCAAAAGTAAATGCTTTGGGGACATTTTATCCATGGGTTTGTCTAATTTTATACTGTTTGCAAACAAAGGCACTGGTTGCCATTGTTCCCCATTATATTTTCAAGGCTCCTTGAGTAGCAAATGGTCTTGGTAGCTATAGATATAATCCCCCCAACCTCCAGAGCAAATGGTAACTTTTATCACTGTCTGGTATGCTAAAGATAATGTGTCTTCCTGGGGCAAAGTCACAGAAAATATGAATGCTTAGAATCAAACAATCTGGATATGAAACCTGGTTCTGACACTTGCTGGTGAGGTATTTTACCCATTTGGGGCATTGAATTTCTAATTCTGTAAAACAGTTTTAGGAAAATATGCTTCAAGAACTGTTTAGAGAAATAAGATCACGTAATGACTTGCACTATGTGTCTTAGTCTGTTTTGTGTGCTGCTGTAAGAGGATACCACAGACAGTAATTTGTGATAAACAGAAATGTGTTGACTCACAGTTCTGGAGTCTGTGAAGTTCAATATCAAGGTGCTGGTATCTGGCACATGGTTGCTTGGTGTGTTATCCTGTGGTGGAAGGTGGTAGGACAAAAGAAAGAGAGAGAGAGCCCACACCTAAAAAGCCCTTTTATAAAAGCACTCAACCCTCAATAATTCCCCATGGCCTAGTAATCTCTTAATTCTGTACAATGGCAATTAAATTTTAGCATGACTTTTGGAGGGGACAATCATTTAAACCATAACGGCATGACAGGCATATCTTTTGTGCACAATTGCTTACTATTTCTGTCCTTGTTTTATCTTCCTTTTTCTCTGACCTTCTTTGAACTGTCTTTAGAAAATCAAAATGTCCCCATTCCTTAGAAGATCACAACCCACCTCAAACTGATAAAGAAACTGATATTTATAGAATGCATCCAAATATAATCAGCCTAAATTTTTTTGGACAAAACAAACTAACAAACATAAGTACAAAGTAGAGATTACAGAGGCACAATTAGTCAAACTCCTCTATCACAAAGTCTGTCTTTTCTATCTTTCACCCAGATATCTTCCCCTGATGTATCAAACATCTATTTAGCCTTCACCAAGAGAGTGTATAGAGAGAGAAGAGGGGATGTACTAGTATGAAATGAATTCAGCTGCAGATAATAGAAAACTCAACCAATAGTGGCTTCAACAAGTAAAGGGTTTATTTTACTCATGCAAAAAAGCCCAAGGTCATTTGGTTTAAGTGTAACAATGCCATTAAAGACTTTTCTAATATGCCACCCTCAAGATGCAGGCCTTCAGCTTCTACTATGCCATCCTCAACATGAAGGTCTTCAGCTTCAAGCTTGTCTTTTCTTGGTAACATCAGATGTGCTGTGTGAATTACATCCATTTAACTCTGATACCTCTTGAACTCTTCAAAGTTCTTTCAAAATTCCCTAACAGCGTTTACTGATCAGAGAGCTCACTTCCTACTAGTTTTTAGCCTCAGAGACATTTTACTCAGTGGGGAATGAGGATGTATTCCATTCAGAGAATGCTGAAGGCTGCCACCAGCCTTATACAGGTTTCTTTCCATCAGAAGATCCATGGAATTTTCTGTACCCCACTAGGGGCAAGATCAGGCACCAAGTTCTTTCATGTTCTCTTGCCCTTTGAAGTAGAATTATCTCTCTCTTTTTTACACTGATTAATATATTTATTATGTTGAAATTAAACAGATTGTTGCAAGTGATCTTATCTCAGGTAACTTTCCTTTTCTTCCTTGGAGAATACCAAGGAAAATACACCATAATCAAGAATGGCAGTTGCAATGGAAGGAATGACATGTGCTCTCCCCTATCCCTTGGCACAGGCACAATTAGGTGGAAGCCTGTCAACTCCTAAGTTGAGGCCACCAGAAGGGTGTGGGTAAGAGGAAAAAGCACAGTGAGAGTATTTCTAACAGGCTCAGAATTAGGCAACTGTTTACAGATACTAGATGATAGATAAACAGATAGGTAGATAGATATTATACACACACACACACACACACACACACACATATTTCAGAAAACACAAATTCTGTGCCTGAGTAGTTACATGTAGCTACAGCAGTTTCACAATGAATCTACAATCTAGGTCTTTCCATTTTTCTGTGTGACTAACCATAACTAATATTTCTGGCTCATAGTTACAAGACAGCTGTTGATGTTTCTGCCACCAGTTAGGAGGGTCAGGAAGAAGTTGCTTTCCAGGAAATTCCAGTCAACTTCCAAATAGATCTCTTTGGTCAAAAATGTGTCACAAATCCAACTCTTTTTGTAAGGTAACCTGGGGAATAAAACATTTTTGTAGCAAAATTGGGGCTCTGCCAATAAGGAAGAAAGGGAGGATAGATACTGGGCAGATAACTAGCAGCATCCTCCATGTGATAAACTGGATTGGGAGACTATGCTAGCTTTGATAAATTACGTCTGCCTCCATTTGATAGCTCTTGTCACATGTTGAATTATTTTCTAATGAATCTAAGGAATGGACTTAAATTCCATTCAAGTTTTGAGTTTGAAATTAAAGACCCACATTTGTTCCACTCTACTCTTATTATTTCCACCAAACCCCAAATTTCTCCATTCTTTACCACTGTGTTCCATGGTAATATATCCAAAGCCTTCAGTTACAGCCCAGTGAAATCCATAGCAGTCAAATGGTCAAAAACCAGACTTCCTAGAAAATCCACCTGAGATGATTAGTTAAAGCAATCTGAAAAAGCAAGATATTTCACTACCTGCCACATAATGTTTCTCTAGCCCCAGCCCCTGTAAAAATAAAATATCTTTAATGGAAGCCAACTCATTACCCCATAAAATTACTATAACACATGTGCTTGAAAACGTAAGACAGATATTCTTAACTTGGCATGCCACAGTGAACCACAGAAATGTTCTCCAAGAAATGATTTCATTTTGTTGGTTTTATATTTAAAGTCACATTTTTGGCAGGCAATCCAAAGATAAAGTTCCAAGAGTAAACTGGCCTATGGGATAGAACTCAGACTTTTGGTCACTTTCCCACATGTGTTTAAATAGCTTACCTGTCCTTGTATACCTGACATAATGATCTAGAAGCCTGGCTCTGTTCCTTCTAGTTGCAGACCTCTTTTTGCCATCTTTGCTTCTACCCTGCATACTGAGTGTAGTTTATTACTTTAGCACACATATGTGGGGTTATAAAACAGTCTAGATTTGAAGTGCTACTCTGGCACTTAATAGTAGTATAACTTAGACAAATTGCATAACCATACTTTGCTTCAGTTTACTCATCTATAAAATAAGCATCATAATAACATCTACATCATAAAGCTATTATGAAGATTAAATCAGTTAATATATTAAAGTTCTTAAAATAGTACCCAGCATGTAGTGTGATATAGGTGGTAGCTGTTATTATTATCACCCAGCTGGGTAACAGGACATGACCTAAATTAGCCAGCAAAATGACTCCCTGAGGTAAGTCTGCCAAAACCAGAATAAAAGAATTCTGTAGAAATGTGTGTGGAAGCCGACAGATATTCCTCCAAATTCTATAAATATAAGGGACTCAGCTGAGTGATCAGGGAAAGTTACCTGGGATTCAAATTCACTATTTCCTCTGGATGCTTATGAAATTTTCGTGAACAGAAGAACCTCAGGTTCTTTCATTTTATAGAGAAAAATCTGATCTATGTGTAAATACAAGGTTACATAAATAATTAGTGGAAAGCTTCCTGGGCCCTAATGTGGTGACTTTCTTTCCTGTATTAAGGTAAGATAATTTCTTTATTTCCTCTCAAGTGAAGATGAGAACAGAAAGACAAGAATCTGAAACAGGCTATAAATCTCCATAATCTCTACTTATGAAGAGGCCCATTCCAACTCAGAAATATTTACTTAATGCAGCATCTTGAAATTGTAGAAGTCTTTGGGTTTGGAGCTTTATGACTATTTACTCAGCTGATTATCTCCATTTCTTACAGTGAAATGTGAAACTTGTTTGATAATAGGATATGTGCAGCTTGAAATCTTCAAGATAGGCAAAAAATGTCAGAGTTAGGTTTTCCCATTTGGGTGCCAAACTTATAATCTTAACCTCTTCCTCTTCTTTGCTTCTATTATTCTGATTTCAGAATAATGTCTAACACCATTATATACATTTCTGTAGTATTTTCATTTCCCAACGTGCTTTTCTTGTTAGACTTACATCTCTCAACAATTGTTATTAGCTTTCTCATCCTGACCAATGAGGAAATCAAACTTAGCAAGGATTCAGTGACCCTATTCTAAGATTACATGAGTAAAGGGGAAGACTGATTTAAAAAAAACAAACAAAAAGACAGGGTTTCTGAGTCATTCTTTCTTTCTTTTATTCGATATTATCTTACCAATATGACTGTGTGTTTTCCAAGTGCACTGAGGATAAGTGGTTCTAAAAAAGTCACTCAAGATCCTTTCATAAAGCTTAGCTTATATCCAGGTCAGTTATGTTTCATTCTAACATACAGTAAAAGTAATCAGTGTTATCAGTGAGTTTACAAACTAGTCAAAAGGTAAACTAAACCTGAGATATCAAGTATAAAGAAATAAGAGATTTTTAAGGTAACTTAATATAAAACAAATTATAAATGTGCTGAGGTCAATAAACCAGTGACCAGATAATCAGAGCCAATCAGAGCCAATCAGAACCATAGCCATAACTGAGAAAGACTATCCGGAGGTCAGCTTGACTGCTCCCTCCCAGCCTTACTGCCCCAGTCACCCTACAGCTCCCAGATTTAGTCACACCAGACTGGTTTCATTTCTGAGCACACCCATGCAATCTCATCATGTCTTCCTACAATCTGTATTTCCTGTACATCTTCTCTGGTGCTTCTATTATTTAAAAATGATTTGCTTATCATTTTATTTATCCTTCAAAGTATAGTTCAAAAGTTTCCAAGACTGATAAAATTACTGTTGTTTAGGAACCCTCAACCAGTAACTGGGGACTCCTAGGAATGCAAGAGACTCTAGGAAATAAGAGGGAAAAGTCAGTTAATAATAACTCATTAAAGTTTTTCATCCTCATGAAATTAGGAGACTATTAGAGACTAAGAAAGTGATGATGTGATGTTTCAAACTCATCTCCTAATTCAATAATTTTATTGAGCAACAACTATTTTATTTTTCTAAATAAAAATACATCATTAAATAAGATAAATTTACCCTCTTATGGTGTTTTTATTATGATAGCAAGACCAACAATAATAATATATATATAACAACACACATACATATATAACATATAATTTGTGGTGAGTATAAAAACTCAAAAAGACAATACATTTATATTTGAGGGAAATGTAGACATTTTGGTTGAATCTCCAGCACTTGCTTCATCATCTCTTGATGAATAACAGCAATGCATGATTTGGAGAAGGACTTTAGTTCAAATGGTGATGACTCATATTTACAAATTATTTCCATCTACTTTATCAATGATTGGTTCAAGCATAATCATGTGACCCAGTTTCAGTCAATAAAATGTAAAACCAGTTTACTTTGGGCATCTGAGAAAGTTTAAAAAAAATTTTTTTTATGGAAGAGCCCTAAGAAATCAATAGTTTTATTGTATTAACAAGGAGACTTGGGGCCCAAATTTTCCCTGAAATCATTTTTATCACCATGAAAGGGGAACCAGCTTTAGGAGGAAGGTAATGATTTGGAAGCTGGAGTTAAAAAAGGAAAGAACTTATTAAGGTAATAAGCCAATCACCTGAAATTCACCTGACCTCAGGATCTCCTTCTGTAGGATCTAATGTTTCCTGTTGTTAACATAAACTTGAACCACATTGTCTTTTACCTGTTCCTGAAAACAAATGACACAAAAGCCTAGACAGTCAGGCAAGACCTCTCTGAGAAGGTGATATTTGGACTGAAACCTAAATGATGAGAAGTATTCAACTGGCAGAGGAATTGGAGACAATCAGGATAAAGACGCTAAAGAGTAAAGAAATAACAATCAGCTTTTTGAGGGACAGAAGGAAAGCCAGTGTGACTGATGAAGTGTGAGCCAAAGAGAGAACAGAATAAGAACAAATTGAAAGATACACAAAAGTAAAGAGTTTTAACTGAGGTTTTAATAGATTCACAACAATCTTTCTTTGAAAAGTTTAGCAGAAATTGAAGTTTTTGTTATTCTTTCTGAAGTCATATATTTTTCATGACATCCAATGCAAAGAACACCTTAAATGCTGTCTAGACCCTCAGCTAAGATCCACATCTGGAATTTGCAGATCCTAAATTAGATGATTCAGAACACTGAATAATATACATTCTTTTGCTGGGTTATAAAAATCCAAGAACATAGGTGGAAAAGCTTTGATAATAAAGAATTTATTATAGGACAAATGGAAAGAAAAAGAGACAGTCAATATTCAGACTTCTGGACATACAACAATTCTGCTTTAAAGTGATTTTTAAATATTCAGAGCTGAATGGAGAATTAGAGCGTTAAACTGTCACTGCTTATCTTCATAGTTTGTTTTCTTATTGATTCTAAATCCTTAATGTATTGTAAAACTAACTGATCCGTACTTTACTCATCTGTATAGCATTTGTATTTATTCTATTTTAAACCTAATTGTTTAGTTAAGGGCATATGTATCTATGTCTTTCCCAGTAGATTGTAAATTCCTGGAGAAGAGACAACTTTGAAATCTCTTTTGAATTCCCTCATCATCTGACAGCTCTATCAATTTAACAGAAACTGAGTACATTTCTGATGAATTAAATGCTCCTTAGTTGCCATTTAACACTGGCAGACAAGTGCTAAGATTCCATTTTCAATAATTATATAGAATGCATACTAGGTAAGCTCATTCCAATAGTTTATGACAATATTTTATATAAAAGTATTCTATTTCAGTTTATGAATAATTACAGGTTTTTATCTTAGAAATTTGACTGATGTCTGAGTTTCAGAAACCAATAATTCCTTCATTTGTTTCATAGAAACAACTGCTTTAATTGCAAGCATCTGTCTAAAAACGTACCTTCATTCACAATATTCTTTAAATATTGGTTTCCCTAAGGAATCAGTTTCTGGCACCCAACATTTGGTTTTGATGTCCTACCTCTGGTGTTCCCAGAGCAACCTGGTTTGTATGACTCAACCTATGTAGTTTAGTCTTACTTTGATAGATAAACTATACGTGTTTGGCTGATTAAGAAAAAGTCTGTGATATTCAACTTCCCACCCACAAGTGCTTATCAATAAGATAGTCAATATAATAATGTCTGCCATATGACTAATAAATTAATAAATATTAATGTTGTTGACATTTACAAAATAGAATATATTATGCCAAGAACATTCACACACATTATTTAATTTCATCCTCAAGTGTTCTTCTAAATCCAGTAATCCTTCCCCTGTTCTCCATTTCCATCTTCAGGCTAAGGGAATGGAAATTGAAACTCAAAATGAGTTTTTCTGAAACTGAACATAAATCTGAAGGATTCTGGAAATAAATATATATATTTTTAGAACAATTCACTTGTGTTCAATATACACTATTCACAGAGTCTAAGAATTCCTTGAGAGCCAGGGGATTATTTATTTAAGGTATTCTTTTCAGCCTCCTACTGTAATGCCCAGCATATGTTATGTGCCCAATAAAGGCCAATTGAATTTGAACAAGAAGGATCATTTCTTAAAATTCTCAACAGTAAAGGTATAAGTACAAGAAAAATATACTTTATTTTCTAGCCAAATCAAATCTTTGTTTACTCAGATATTTCTTTTTTCAATTATTCTGCTTAACTAAGATTTCACTGAAGTAAAATAACCCATTAAATAAAATCACTTTCTCAGGCAAACTAACATTTTTTATTTTGCTTTAAATTTTCATCAGTAGCCTTAAAGTATACAATTTAAATATATTATTAATATATAGTTATATATTCAAAGCTGAATATATTACCATGTTTATCTTGCTATTTGCTGAACATCTTAACAAGTAAACCTGATTCATTTTTAAGCTTTTGAAAGAAAATGTTCTTGTAGCTGCTAGTTCATCTTGGGTGAATCAGGGCTAGCTCTCACAATTAATTTCTGAGATTTTAAGCAACCTCAGCTCCTCTTTCTGGTTCCAGTTGAGGTTAAAATGAAACTTTTTGGATCTGCTTCTGAATGTTTTCTATTTTCAGAGAGAAAAACTACTAACTTATTGACGTCTCAGTTGGCTACATAATTGATACATTTCAAACTGCATATTTACTTTTATTTAAAGTATTTCTTTACCTTCACAAATGTAATACACTTTAAAAATCCCGTGAAAATATAAGTTTAGATTTTTGTTATTATTGGGTTGACATTAAATAAGGAAAATAAAATATTTTTAAAATCTGTTTCAAATAAATTAAGATATAAAAGCAGCTCCCATTTTTTCCCCTGATTTATCATGTAGTTGCTGAATACAAAGAGGAATGGATCCATCATCAAACATCTGTACTTCAGTGTCAACATGTGGTTCAGTAGCAAACAAGTGATTCCATGATTTAAATGAAGAGCTAGCAGGTTTGAATCTTAGGTTGAATCAGTTTCTAGAATTTCTTCTAAAATTTGAACCAACAATTCTGGGAAAATTATTTGTGATAAATGATGAAGATAAGATATCATTATTGTTGTTTGTTTGGTTTGTTTGTTTGAAAGACATCCTGGGATTCCTGAGGAACATATAGCAGCCAGAGTCACTATCACATCAGGCTGGGATTCTTTAGCTTTTATGCCAGTCCAGAGGCCAAGGATGGCACTGTTGAAGCATTTTCATCACAGGTCACTCTCTTGTTAAGGTGGCAATTTGTGTATTTCCTCCAAACCTTTTGTTTTAATTATTAAATAAAACTGCCCAGACAGTTTTTTGTTGTTGCTGTCAGATTTATATCAGGCAGGCTGTATTCTCTGCATTCCCTAAAACATCTCCATATCTCACAACAATCAGTTACTTGGTTGCCTTTCAATTTCTTAAGGACACTCACATGTCACAAGAGAACTTAGCTGGGTATAAACAGACCATGAAATCAAAGCCGTACCAACCCTCCCACCATAGAAAGGTGAACTTCAAGAAGTTTCAGGGACCGTCTAGTCCAGTATTTCATTTTACAGGTGAAAAATTCTGAGGGTCAGTTTGGCTCAAGAATTTCCAAGATCATAGAGTTTACTAGCAGGTACATCTTTTGGCTCCTAGATTTGTTTTTCCTAAATCTCTAATTCCTCAGATCTCATTGCCATTCTTGTATCCTCCTGGGAAGGACTAGCATCTTCCAGACTTCTTTTTCATATGGCTTCTGTTGTTTTAGGCCACTGGGAGGCACTGGTGGAAGACTGGAGGACTAGAGAAAGAAAGAAGCAAACCGTCTTAACAATATCTGTGCATGGTAATATTACATTTTTCATCTATGAATATGATTAGACAATCAAGATTCAATCTTTTCATCACAGATGGAAAATTTCAATGTTTCAAGGGGCTGGTTAGATCACATACATGAATAAAGCAGGCACAGTTGAAACCATGGAGAACACTCAGCCTATCTAGAGAAGACAGACTACCACACAGCTCTAGACAACTACTTTCCTTTATAAAAGCTGGCCCATGCCGCTGACTTCTCTGATTTTTTCACTGAAAGAAAGCAGCTAGAAGGCCGGGCACGGTGGCTCAAGCCTGTGATGACAGCTTGATTACAGCTCAAGCTGTGATTACTCCCAGCACTTTAGGAGGCCGAGGCGGGCAGATCACGAGGTCAAGAGATCGACACCATCCTGGCCAACATGGTGAAACCCCGTCTCTACTAAAAATACAAAAATTAGCTGGATGTGGTGGCACGCGCTTGTAGTCCCAGCTATTCGGGAGGCTGAGACAGGAGAATTGCTTGAACCCAGGAGGCGGAAGTTGCAGTGAGCCGAGATTGTGCCACTCCACTCCAGCCTGGCGCCTGGCGACAGAGACTCGATCAAAAAAAAAAAAAAGAAAGAAAAGAAAAGAAAAGAAAAGGAAACATCTAGAACTGCATGTGAAATTTTCTTTTTTTTAAGTGACAGAAAGCATTTTAATTTTTAAAAACCACTATATGGGCCAAATGCAATTTAACTGTGAGAGAAATCTGGCAGACAGTTCATGATTCTGGCTTTGAAACAACAGCTCACCTAGGGAGGAAAAGCGCATTTAAATATTCACCATGAAGTGGAGGGTTAAAGCAGTCACTGGAGTAGTTTCTTTCCCCCACTGCCCTGCACATCTAATACTTGGTGATTTCAAATAACCATTCTGTCTTGCTAAAACATCTTAACATAGCTGCTTACATGTTTGACTTCACTTCGTGTATTTAAATACAGATCAAGCATGATCATATAGAGTTTTTGGGAGTTAAAAGGGCAACATTTGATAAAGACCATAAAACTGAGTTGCCAAAAAGCAAACAAATCTTGTTGTAAGTACATGGCATGTCTTCAGTTATCTACAAATAAACCCTGGTAATGAGGTTTGGGGATCCTCTCAGTTGCATGTTGATGATATATTCTCTGTGGAACTGACTCTAAACCATTAAGCAAGCTTGTTCCTGCCACCATGGCTGTTAATTTGACAAGACACTGTCACATTAAGTAGAACAAACATGTTTTCGCCCAGTCAGCCATCCAGAACCGACATGGCTGTTACTCTAACAACTGGATATTGATTGGAATCATTCACCCCTTCTGACCCTCCACTGGGAGGTAGAGACCAGGCTCAAGCTGACTGAAGATTTGCCTCATTGGCACACATGGGTAGCATGTTAAGGATAGCCACAAATTTTAAACCATTTAGCTCCTTGTCATGTTCATCCTTCAAGCACTGCCTGGGTCTCAGTTTCTTCAATGGGGCAATAGACTCCCAATAAATCATTGTTTATTAATTTTATGGATCTGCACATCTATTTGTGAGGATGAATTGGTGCTGTTTTAGCATTTGAAACTTTATAAATGCAAAACATAATAAGGCACACAAAGGAATTTTATAAGAAGTCCAAAAAAATAAAAATAAATAAAAATCTTTTGAATTCTAGAAGGGAGGATGTAGTCTGCCCTCTCTTTTTAGTCTATGTGATTGACAGATATCCACTTAGTTTTTGAATAACCAAACCACTTAACCCAGATATAATCTTAAATGTCTGTAAATCAAGCTCACTGAAAATAGAAATGATATTTAACTGATATTAACCATTTTTAATCTGGCTATTTTTAACCTGCTTATTAATATTGGTACCTAACAGTTAGTAGAGGTTGCTTTTCACTCAGTCATTCATCAAAAATAAATTTTAACATATGAAATTGCTGGGGTCTCATTTACCTGTGTCTCTGTGTCAATCTCAGCATATATTAGACCTGCTCTGTTCATTAAACTTCATGTTCATGAGAGTATCTCATGGTTGAAAAGGATCTTAAAGGGCATTTAATCAAATTGTTCATCAGACTCCCTTGCCTTCTCTGGAACAGTCTCAAGAAGCGGGCATCCAATATTTGCTTGAACACTTCCAGTGATGCTAGACTCATTAAACTCATAACCACCTGGAGAATTTTATTAAAACTTTAGATATAAATCCTCTGTTTATCTAGTATAGATCAAATCCTTCTTCTGCAGGGAAGTAATTCAAATACTCAAAAATAGTAATGGTGTTAACTTTCTGTTTTCTCCAAGAGCTATGGTTTGGATTTGTGTCTCCGCCCAAATCTCATGTCAAATTTTATTCCCCAGTGTTGGAGGTGGGGCCTGGTAGGAGGTGATTGGATCATGGGAGTTGATTTCCCCCTTTGGTGCTAATCTCATGATGAATTCTCCTAAGATCTGGTTGTTTAAAAGTATGTGGCACCTCTCTGTATCTCTCTTCCTTCTGCACCAGCCATGTGAAGTGCCTGGCTCCTTCCTTGCCTTCTGCCATGATTGTAAGTTCCCTGAGACCTCCCCAGAAGCTGATGCTGCTATGCCTCTTGCAGAGCCTGCAGAACCATGAGCCAATTAAACCTCTTTTCTTTATAAGTTACAGTTTCAAGTATATCTTTATAGCGATGTAAGAATGGACTAATACACCCAGCTGAACACCTCAGTTCTTTGAACTATTTCTTCCATAGCAGCAGTCTGCAAACTGTGATCTGAGAGCTGCATTCAGCCTTTCACCGGTTTTTGTAAATAAAGTTTTATTAGAATATGTCCATTCAATTACATGTTTTCTAAGCTGCTTTTATACTACAATGGCAGAATTGAGTAGCTGTGAGACAGTGTGTATGTACAGCCCCAAAATACTGAATAACATGGCCCTTTAAAAAAAATAATTTTTTGGCCGCTGTCTTATACCATATTGTGTCAAGAACCCCATCATCTTTATTCTGGATGTCCTTTAGTTTTCCATTCTGCTGTAACACTGTGACCTGCAAAACTTAAGAAGCTTGTGTCACTTGTTCTGGATACATTCTATTGATGCAGAAAAAAGTTCTTTGACTTACAAAAATTCTCCGTCATAAAGCACAAAGAAATCCTCAGTTAGACCACTGAGACTAGCCCGATTTGTAGCAGAAAATATACATTTTTGGTGTTTTTCTCCAAGAGTATTCTTATTTTACTGTTTCATCATTGCTTTAAAATATACTTCTGAGTACCTATTATTGCAGAACATTGTTGTAGACATTGCATAAAATACTAAACAGGACAGAATATTTCCCAAAAGAGTTTGTATCTGATTGTATGGAGGAAAATATTTATAAAATAACTGATATATTTGGGGTTTTAAAAGTCTCCCTTCACTAGATTATCAGCTCTATAAGGGCAGGGTGCCTTGTCTTCTTGGCTCTATAATGTCTCCCCAGTGCCTGGCACGGTGCTTGGCACATGGAAAATTATCATTAAATATTTGTGGGATGAGGGAAAAGATTAGAAGAGGGAGACAAAGTACACTAAAACATTGTTATGTGATAAAGGCTATACAAAAAAACAGGAACTCTGGGAAGAAATAGATCAACATGGTCTGGACATAGAGCTGGATAGAAACTTCATCATGGAGTCTAACCTCTCCTTTAAAAATAGGTATCTCTTTTATAATCTACAGATTATTATATCTCACCTGGATCAGAATCCTCTAGTTCGCTTATTAAAAGCAGAGATTCTTGATGCCTATGAGGACCACCTAAATCAGAATCTGGCTGCCATGCCCAGAAATGATTCTTATGAATCCTAAAATTTGAAAACTACCCCTCTCAACAGAAAGTGTCACAATCTCTATGTAAATACCTCTAGCAGTGAATAACTGACACTACCACAAGGCCAGCTTCTGTATTTGTTAGTTGCTGAAAAATAATTATTGACCAGGAGCAGTGGCTCATGCCTTTACTAAGCCCAGCACCTTGAGAGGCTGAGGTGAGCAGATCACAAGGTCAGGGGTTCGAGACCAGCCTGGCCAATATGGTGAAACCTGGTCTCTACTAAAAATACAAAAAAATTAGCTGGGCGTGGTGGCATACACCTGTAGTCCCAGCTACTCGGGAGGCTGAGGCAGGATAATTGCTTGAACCTGGAGGTAGTGTTTGCAGTGAGCTGAGATTGAACCACTGCACTCCAGCCTGGGGGACAGAGTGAGACTCTGTCTCAAATATATATATACACACACACATATACATACACACACACACACATATATATACACACACACATATATATACACACACACACACACATATATATACACACACATATATATACACACACACATATATATATACACACACATATATATACACACACACATATATATACACACACACATATATATACACACACATATATATACACACACATATATATATACACACACATATATGTACATATGTATATATACACATACATATATTACATATGTATACACATATATACATATAACTATTTACTGAGTTGCAATCTGCCTCCTATCCTTTCCAATCATTGGTCTCAGTTGCATTCATTAGGGTCACATGGGACAAATTTATTTTTTCTCTTTCATATGACAACTCTTCAAATGTGGAAAGTGTTCTATAAAATGTCTTCTTCTAGCTCAGCGTTACTTAGATGCTCTTATCTTTGTAGTTGCCGTTCACTAGCAGAACTTCCCAGGATCTATCAGTTAACCCAACATTCTGCTGAGGTGCCAGAGGAACCTGGCACTTAGAGCCAAATAAGTAGTTTGGGAATCTGCAGATAAACCTCTTTTCCTTCTACACCAAGTGAAACAGTGTGCCTCAGCCCATTCCTCATTCACACCTGACGCCAGAGTATGTACCTCCCTGTCTAGTCCTTTATGTCCAATCTCAGCAGACTCATTGGAAGGGGTTGAGGAGAGACGTGCTCATAGATCATGGACTGCAGTCTCCACACCATTCTTAACACTCCTGTCAAGTTCTATATTTCCTAACATCCATCTTAAAATGTGTCTCCCAGAACAAACTGTTGTAGAGGTCAATATATAAGTCAGCGTTAGACTTCACCACTAATTAGCTGTGCAACCTTGGGTGATTACTGTTGAAATTCTTTAGCCTCTATTTGCTTAATCTATAAAATAGAAATAATAGCACTGCTTCATATGGCTGTAAGAATTAAATGTGGTAAAGCAATTAACATGGTACCTGGTGATATACAGTGAGTAATATAAGTAAAGCAATTAACATAGTACCTGCTGGTATACAGTGAGTTTTCAATAAATGTCAGCCATTATTATTACCTTCTTGGTAGAATGAGACCATTACACCCCAGCAATGATGTGAATGTTGTAATATTTTTATTTACATTCCTGTCTCCTTGTGCAGATGGTGAGAACACAGGCAGGGACCACATCTGACTTATCTCTAGCTCCAAGTACTAAGGAGCCACTGGGGAGAGCTCAGTCATATAATCCAATACTACCCAAATAAGTTTTCAACCTCTCCAGTATTTTGCATATAACCAACCCCCAACTTTGTGCTTCTAAACTAGGTCAACCTAATACATGCACTCTGGTTAACCATCACACCACCCTCTTCTTCATAATCGTCTGGAATCCATCTTCCCTGCCCCTGCCCTTGCACCTATGCTGAGTCCATCTCCCTGTCTTACACCTGATCCCCTAGCTTGATCACACATTTTTAGTTGTGTGCTCATTTTATGGACATATGGACTAGATTTGAGCTTGCTCTCTGACTTGCCCATATCTGACCCCTGTGAGTAGCCATGCTGGTTTTCTGAGCTGCAAATTCCTAGAGCCTAGAGTAGCACCTTGTGTTGGACATCTTGCCAGCACTCCAGTCATGTCTGCCTTATCATTCAAGAGGAAAGCAGTCAGGGAATGAGAAAGATGCCATGATACAGGATTGGCTACACATCAGACTGATCTGGCTCACCATGTCATTTTAGTTTCAACTCCTTTGCTTTGCAGGCACAGGTAAGAGCAACACATCATTAATATATTATCACATTAACAGTGATGAAGTGCTAATAAAGTTAGTTCAACAAGACATGAGTTACATATAGGTAGGTCCCAGAAAATTTTATCAGCATCAGCTCTGGAAGTCAGGATGATGATGACTTCAGGTCTTAAAAGCAAACTGCAGGGGCTGAATCTGACCTCTTTTGTCTTTGTGGCCATGGCTCAACACCCAATCAATCTTATAACAGGAGTGTGATGCTTTGTGCAAAAGAGGCTGGTGCAATTCAGCTGAGTTGGCGGGTTGATGGAAAGTGACTCTGGCATTGCTGAGTTCAAAAGGAATTAAGGATTCATGAGAACAACACACAGGCAGGCAAGCATAGATCCCGGGATGAACGCCGAATGAGTCACAAGGGAGATCCAGCCGGGCTTCGAATCCCAAATAAGCAAGGAATTGCTTTTTGATGACGCTGAACTATAAATAACATGACCTCAGAAATTTCTGACCTCAGAAAATGACATTCTCCTTTTACAGTGACAGGAATGAGCAACGAGGACTACAAGACCAAATGCATACGTTATTGACAGATGCTTTATATATATAATGCTTTCCTTAAAGAACACTGCCACTCTAAAACCAGTTAAGAAGAAATTTTGAAGAAATATATTTTTTTCTCATTAATGGTATTTTAACTATAGTGTAAAAGTCATGGGTGGAATTGGAAAATTTCGTTTTTCTGGGCTACTTTACTGGCAATATCATTACACTCATTTTCTCTGGTCCTACTCTGGGTCTGGTTATGAAATTACTAATATCTAAGCATCACATGTGATAAAAATGAGTGTGTTTCAGGTTTGCCTACCACTTTTTTACCTCTAACTCCTCACCCTTTTTTGAATTTCTTTATTTCAACCATGGATGGAAAACAAAGAAACAAAAATTGTATTTTTTTACCAGAATTTTCCAAAAAGCATGGAAAACAATGTGTCTAAAATGCTTGGGTTTTAAATATTTGTCTGTGTTGTGTTTGTCATGAGCGGCTCTTGTGGAATCCCTCACTGTAGGATTTGATGAATTAGTGCAGACCTTGCTCACAACCGGGAAAGGTGTTAAGAGCTGTATCCTTATGACTTATCCAATTCTGCAAGGGTGGATGAGCCTTATTTTCAGCAAAGTTGTGCCCACATAATTGCAAAAATAGAGGAAGACAATATCCTGCTTAACATCTAATATTGCTCTGTATTGGTCAAATGCCTGGCATAGAGTGATATGCCTCAACACTGGAGCTATATATATAAATTTTTAAAGTATATACAGAGACACATACGTACATAAACCTGATCCAATACCGTATTCTCACCATTGCAGCTTTCAATATAATGTGTCAAACAACAGGAACTAAACCAGGTCTAATTTAGGGGAAATAAATTATGTATGTAGAGGCCTGGATCAACATGGCTATACTCAACTGTAATGTTCAGCAAGCTGATTAAACCAAGGCAAGTCTGAGCGCTAGACTACGTGACCAGAATTCCATTAACATGGTCCCTGCATCATCTAGGAAGAATTCATCTACTTTCTCTGCTCTCTTCCAATTTCTGACTGTTCTCTCTGTAGTTATTTGTCAATTAAAAGGAAGGAGACAGTGCTGCTGCTACATTGTGTTCCTATCTTCAGTAACATCTGCTAAGAAAATTCCAGCACCTTGTCTGACAAATGCAAATAAATTATATCTGTTTAATCACAGTAATATACACTGACCATTCATCTTTTATTAAAAAGAACCGCTGGCTTGTCAGAACTTTCTGAAAGTTTTTATTGTTTTCCTCAATTTTTATGGTAATGTAAAGGAGAGTCACGCTACAAAAATTGAAGACTTCCTTGAATGTAAATCAAACCATGTAAACTCCTCTTTGATACTTTAAAATTACTCTGTTGGCTCCTCACCTGGGATTTTTATAATATAAATAAAATATTCTCTGCATTAAAACTTAAGCATATAAATAAATAAATTTATACATTCTTTTCTCTTAAAAGAATTACAGATCGGAATGTACAATACAAAATATATTTTTATTCTTATAATCTTCTCTTACAACACGCCTGTACATTATACATTAGAACAAAGTTTTAGCCCTGCTAAAGTTAATCTGTGCAAGTAACAAATATTAATGCAAAAAATCTGATTATTTTCCTCATAATAGAAGCACATGAAAATTTGCTTAGAATATACAGAAGCAAATAATAGAAAAATTGATATCTAAGAAATTTGGTGGAATATCAGAATAGTATTAAAGACCTTTTTGAGTTTCAACCAAAAAAAAAGGAAAGAAAGAAAGAAAGAAGGAAAGAAAGAAAGAAAAAGAAAGAAAGAAAAAGAAAAAGAAAGAAGAAAGAAAAAGAAAGAAAAGAAAAAAGAAAGAAAGAGTATAGGAAGGAAGGAAGGGAGGGAAGGAGGGAGGGAGGGAAGGAGGGAGGGAGGGAAGGAGGAAAGGAGAGAGAGAGAGAGAGGAGAGAGAGAGAGAAAGAGAGACCCTCCTTCAGCAACATGTTTAGAGGTTCAGCCCTAAGACACCATTCACCATGTGCCATCTGCCCTCAGTCCATCTTCCCAGTCCTCCCTCTCCTCCTTACCCCTTGCACTAAGCTACTAATCTCTAGTCCCTGAATATATGCACTATCATACCACCATGACTTTGCCCATGCTGCTCATTGTCTTTCCACCTCCTCATCCCTCCTCTATCTATTGGTATCCACTTATTTTCTGAGACTTAATTTAGATGTCATCTTTCCTGTGAAATCCTCCTCAAGTATACCTTGTTCCACATCTATGCATCCAACTCAAAAGAATGTCAGCCCCTGGCACAGCAAGTACAGTTTGTCTATGTCCTTTAGCCCCTAATACAGGAACTGGCATAAGCAGTGGATGATGAACAAATTAACCAATTGCCCATGAACAAATCTTTCTTAAGTCTCTATGACCTCTTCTCTTTGAACCACATTTTGCTTTTTATTATTTTTATTTTTTTAACTTTTATTTTAGGTTCAGGGGTACATGTGCAGGTTTGTTATATACATAAACTGGTGTAGCAAGGATTTGTTTACAGAATATTTCACTACCCAAGTACTAAGCCTAGTACCCAAAGCTATTTTTTCTGCTCCTCTCCCTCTTGCCCTTCACCATCAAATAGGCCCCAATGTATGTTGTTCCTTTTTTGTGTTGATGAGTTATCATCACTTAATTCCCACTTATAAGTGAGAACATGTGATATTTGGTTTTTTGTTCCTGCATTAGTTTTCTTTTTTCTTTTGATTGTGAAAGATCTTTATTTTTTGACTCATTATTATTATTATTTGCTCTTCTTTTTTTTAAATATATATTTTATCGCACTTTAGGTTCTGGGGTACATGAGAAGAACATGTAGGATGGTTGTGTAGGTACGTACATGGCAATGTAGTTTGCTGCATCCATCCCCATCACCTATATCTGGCATTTCTCCCCATGTTATCCCTCCCCAACTCCCCACCCTCCACTGTCCTTCCCCTAGTCCCCACCAACAGACCTCAGTGTGTGATGCTCCCTTCCCTGTATCCACGTGTTCTCATTGTTCAACACCTGCCTGTGAGTGAGAACATGCAGTGTTTGATTTTCTGTTCTTGTGTCAGTTTGCTGAGAATGATGACTTCCAGCTTCATCCATGTCCCTACAAAGGACACGAACTCATCGCTTTTTTATGGCTGCATAGTTTTCCATGTTGTATATGTGCCACATTTTCCCTGTCCAGTCTATCATTGATGAGCATTTGGGTTGGTTTCAAGTCTTTGCTATTGTAAACAGTGCCACAGTGAACATTCCTGTGTATGTGTCTTTATAATAGAATGATTTATAATCCTCTGGATATATACCCAGTAATGTGATTGCTGGGTCAAATGGAATTTCTATTTCTAGGTCCTTGAGGAATCGCCACACTGTCTTCCACAATGGTTACACTCCCAACAGTGTAAAAGTGTTCCTGTTTCTCCACATCCTCTCCAGCATCTGTCGTCTCCAGATTTTTTAATGATCGCCATTCTAACTGGCATGAGATGGTATTTCAATGTAGTTTGATTTGCATTTCTCTATTGAACAGTGATGATGAGCATTTTCTCATATATTTGTTGACCTCATGTATGTCGTCTTTTGAAAAGTGTCTGTTCATATCCTTTGCCCAGTTTTGAATGGGTTTGCTTGTTTTTTTTTTCTTGTAAATCTGTTTTAGTTCTTTGTAGATTCTGGATATAAGTCCTTGACAGATGCGTAGACTGCAAAAATTTTTTCCCATTATGTTGGTTGCTGATTCACTCTAATGATTCTTTTGCTGTGCAGAAGCTCTGGAGTTTAATTAGATCCCATTTGTCTGCTTTGGCTTTTGTTGCCATTGCTTTTGGTGTTTTGGTCATGAAGTCCTTGTCTATGCCTATGTCATGAATGGTTTTGCCTAGGTTTTCTTCTAGGGTTTTTATGGTGTTAGGTCTTATGTTTAAGTCTTTAATCAATCTGGAGTTAATTTTAGTGTAAAGTGTCAGGAAGGGGTCCAGTTTCTGCTTTCTGCACATGGCTAGCCAGTTTCCCCCAAACCATTTATTAAACAGGGAATCCTTTCTCCGTTGCTTGTTTTTCTCAGGTTTGTCAAAGATCAGATGGTTGTAGATGTGTGGCATTGCCTCTGAGGCCTCTGTTCTGTTCCACTGGTCTATATCTCTGCTTTGGTACCAGTATCTTGCTGTTTTAAGTACTGTATACTTGTAGTGTAGCTTGAAGTCGGGTAGCATGATGCCTCCAGCTTTGTTCTTTTTACTTAGAATTGACTTGGCTATGCGGGTTCTCTTTTGGTTCCATATGAAGTTTAAGGTGGTTTTTTTCCAGTTCTGTGTAGAGGGTCATAGGTAGATTGATGGGGATAGCATTGAATCTATAAATTAGTTTGAGAAGTATGGCCATTTTCACAATATTGATTCTTCCTAACCATGAGCATGGAATGTTTTTCTATCTGTTTGTGTCCTCTCTTATTTTGTTGAGCAGTGGTTTGTAGTTC
>CAUYQU010031510.1:0-19449 GCA_963574635.1 Cheracebus regulus
GCTGTGAGTCTGATGGGCTTCCCTTTGTGGGTAACCCGACCCTTCTCTCTGGCTGCCCTTAGCATTTTCTCCTTCATTTCAACCCCGGTGAATCTGATGATTATGTGTCTTGGGGTTGCTCTTCTTGAGGAATATCTTTGTGGTGTTCTCTGTATTTCCTGGACTGCTTTGCTAGGTTGGGGAAGTTTTCCTGGATAACATCCTGAAGAGTATTTTCCAGCTTGGATTCATTCTCTTCATCACCTTCAGGTACACCTATCAAACGTAGATTAGGTCTTTTCACATAGTCCATATTTCTTGGAGACTTTGTTCATTCCTTTTTACCCTTTTTTCTGTCATTTTGCCTTCTTGTTTTATTTCATTGAGTTGATCTTCGACCTCTGATATCCTTTCTTCTGCTTTGTCAATTCGGCTGTTGAAACTTGTGCATGCTTTGCGAAGTTCTCGTGTTGTGTTTTTCAGCTCCATCAATTCACTTATATTCTTCTCTAAGTTGTCCATTCTCGTTAGCATTTCGTTAAATCTTCTCTCATGATTCTTAGTTTCTTTGCATTGGGTTAGAACATGTTCTTTTAGCTCACAGACATTTCTTATTATCCACCTTCTGAAGCCTGATTCTGTGAGTTCATCATACTCATCCTCCGTCAAGCCTTGTTCTCTTGCTGATGAGAAGCTGCAATCCCCTGTAGGAGGAGAGGCATTCTGATTTCGGGTGTTCTCAGCCTTTTTGCACTAGTTTCTTCCCATTTTTGTGGATTTATCCACCTGTCATCTCTGTAATTGCCGACTTCAGATTGGGTCTCAGAGTGGACGTCCGGCTTGTTGGTTATGAAGCTTTTTCTGTTTCTTAGTTTTCCTTCCGCGGGCACCCCTTTCCCACAGAGCTGGGCCTTCCCGGGTTCAGCTGTGCTTGCTCTCAGTCCTCAGCGCTTCCAATTGCTGTTCTCCTTGTGGGGATTGGACCAGCGGAGCATGACTAAAAGGACGCCCAGTCCCGTAGACTCCGTACCCAGAAGCACCACGCTGGGGCGCTGGCAAAACAGCCACGCCGGCCAAAAGAGTCACGCTGGCGACCTGTGTGGCTCCTTCGCCGTGAATCTCCCAGTTTGTGGGCATCAAAAATTCATCTGCAATTGTGGCATCCACTCACTCTCTGTGCTTTCACTGGGAGCTACAATCCTGAGCCGCTGCTACACAGCCATCTTGGATCTCTCTCGTAAAACTAAGTTTCTCCAGCCAAATAAGTTTTACAAGCCATGGAAAAATAAATTTTTTTGCCAACAAGCAAGAACTCAGAGACTTCATTACCACCAGGCCTGTTTTGCAACAACTTCTGAAAGAAGCACTATATACAGAAACGAACAAGCAGCATCAGTTACCCTAAAAACTTACCAAAAAGTAAAGAATATTACAACAATGAAGAATTTACATCAACTAATGGGCAAACAGCTAGTTAGCCTTAAATAATAGTATTAAATTCATATATATCAATATTAAGCCTAAACTTAAAGGGATTAAATGCCCCAATCAAAACATACAATTAGACAAAATGAATAAAAAGCTAAAACCCATTGGTATGCTGTATTCAGACCTTTCTTATAGGCAAGGACACACAAAGACTTAACATAAAGGGATGGAGGTAGATCTACCAACCTAATGGAGAGCAAGAAAAAAAAAACTGGATTTGAACAAGCAAATTTAATAAATATTTACAGAATCTACCACCCCATATCCACAAAACGTATTTTTTTCAATATTATATCATACCTATTCTAAAAGTGATCACATAATAGGAAATAAACCACTTTTTAGTAATTGCATAAGCATTTCACAGATTTAAATGAAATCCTGAGCAATAGAGCGAGATTCTCGTTCTCTCTCCCTCTTTCTCTTTCTTTTTTCTCTTTTATTCTACTGCTTTCTTTCTCTTAAAAAAAAAAAACTTCCCCCTCTCTTTCTCTTTCTTTCTCTCTTTTATTCTTCAAAAAAGAAAAATAAATAAAAAATATTTATTCTAAAAGTAAAATGATGTATACACAATCACTGAAAACCAAAACAAAGCAAAACAAAACCAAACCCAAAAACCTATTTTATTTTAAAAATCTAAACATTTAAAAATAATATCAAGATAAGCCATTATTTTTGATACCATTCATATTTGATCAGATTCTTAACTATGACTAATACCCAATCAATGGTGTTTTTCTAAGAAATGTATATGTTGAATATTTTTTATAAACCTTACCTAAAATCATCATTAAATTTTTACTTAAAGATTACTAAATTAATAAATCAAGGTTAACTTATTAATATTAATTTGATTTGTTAAGGTTAGCATATGAATCACCAGACAATTTTATTTTTATTTTATAAAACACTATTTACATAAACCAAATGCTTAGGGCAAATTTAACTAAGTCAAAAATATTGTGAATTCTAATAATTTTTATATTGAAATATTTGTAAATGTTTCAGCACAAATAGTTTTAATACTGACTTTATGCCTCCATTCTATTTATCTTTGATAAACATTTTATAAGATAAATTTAATAGAACAATTTGATTGTCTTTGAATTGAGATGATAGAACATCTAAGACCTTCTAAACTACTTTCCATCCCATTATAGCACATAAACTGGTCTGATTAAAAGTTGATGTTCCATCAGTAGATTATTCCTACAATTCAAGAAATTTCTAAGAACAATTATAGAATTAAAATGCAATCTGGAAAAAAAGTTGAAGTGCTCATCTTTGTATTTTTTGTTCTATTTTTCATTTTCTCCCTTGCATTTGAAGAAACACAATG
This sequence comes from Cheracebus regulus, assembly GCA_963574635.1. Classification (NCBI taxonomy): domain Eukaryota; kingdom Metazoa; phylum Chordata; class Mammalia; order Primates; family Pitheciidae; genus Cheracebus; species Cheracebus regulus. The sequence continues at coordinate 2,807 of CAUYQU010031510.1, forward strand.
AAATTACAACTTTTGCAAGTTTGTTTTCAAAATTATAATTTGTTACTTAAACACATCAAAAAATTTAGTTTTGACACTCTGATTTATGGTTTCCAACTGATTTTTTAAAAATGCAATAAATATTTAGACTGCTTCATTACAAAATTGTTTTAAAACTTAGTAGAATACTAAGTTTGGTTGTTCAAAAGTTCTTCGAATATTCTAACATTTTAAAGTTCAATCGGTATCAGGCAACAGAGAGAATATATTATAAATATACATTATATAAATAAATGTATATTTCAAATTAGCTTTATTACAAATACATCATGATTCTAATATTTTTAAGTATCAATATGTAAAAATAGTTTTGAACTTTAGAAATAAGAGCTTCCATTTGATTGCTAGTATCATAATTTAGCTGTGTTTTAAATTAAATATGTACCACAACCAATTTCAAGCATAGATTATTTTAATTGAGTAAAACTACTGTTTATATCATGATGGTGTGTTCCATTAAACTCTGTATTCATATTATAATTACAAGCATAAGTAACTGGTTTTCATATTAGTATTTATATTGTACTAGATCAGCCATTTGCTCCAAAAGAAAGGTTACTCTTATGTTTTTTATCTCCCAGTTTTATTTCTTCTGGTGTCTATACAGTCAATGAAATAATTATGCCCTTGGAATGGATATCAAATGAATATTTTGTGTAAGTTATGCAGTATTAATTCTTACTTGATAAAATCGAAACTCAACACCTACGTTTTAATTTGTACTGCAATTTAGGGTGTGTGTGTGTGTGTGTCAGTATGTGGGTGTGTGTGCATGTGTGCGTGTGTGCTCTTTCTTTAAGCTTATGACTGCTGAAATGCTTAATTTTAAACTTTAGAAGAAACACTTTATAAAATAATTAAATAAATTGCTGGTGTATTTCATGGAAGAAATTAGGCCATAACTATATCAAGTATATTTAGCTTTTAAGGGGAATTCTTTTAAGTTTTGTCCATTCTGTATGATGTAGGCTTTTGGTAAGTCATGTAGAACTTTTAATATTTTGAGATATGTTCCCTTTTTGCCTAGTTTGATCCCTATCTCTCATTATATTAAAAAATTATAAGATTGATGTAAAAGTAATTTGTAGTTTTTGCCATTGAAAATAATGCAATTTTTAAAATATAAGTTAGATTAACCTGGAACATTATTTTTTTCTTTTATTTTTTGAAATATATTTATTGATCAAAATTTTGTTTTACTAGACTTGGTTTTAATAGAAAGTAATACAATCTTTTCAATGGCAAGTAATACTTTCAATGGTAAGTAATACTTTCAGTGGCAAAACCACAATTACTTTTTCACCAACCTAATAGAAGCGAACTTAGAAAAAACTCTTGTGGACATTGGTGTAGCCAAATAATTTATGACTAAGTTCCAACAGCAAATTTAACAAGACCAAAAATAAAAAAATAGGACCTAATTTGTAGGGAGCCAGCCCTACATCACCCATGGGTACCCTGAGTTTGGTGGTGATAAAGGAATGAGAAAAAGACAGACTAAGAGTGCAAAGAATGGGACTGGGGGCCATCACTTACTTCTCTGGGGGAGGCAGTGAAGGCCCCAAACTCTGATCATCCACACTATTTATTGGATACAATTACTTTGATCTACAGGTTAGGGGTGGAGTGATGGTGGAGTGAATCAGTGAGCCAGAAGTGAATCGGTGAGCCAGAACTGGTGTACCGGTCTAAGAACTGATAACAGTGGTGGTTTGGGAGTTTCACAAAACAAGAACATGTGGTTATCTTTAGCCAATTATCTACATACAGCTGATGGAACGAGGGCTTACAAGGAGCCTACAAGACTGGCTACCTCATAGTGCCAACAAGGGGTTTTACATCCTTGAGCACAATGCTTATGGTAACAGAGCTGAGGTCACCCTGCACCGGAACATGAGGCACAGAGAGGCCTTCCTTCTCAGAGGCCTCTTGCAGCTTTCTGCAGTTTGTTGTTCCTTGTTTATATGTTACTCATAATCAATATATGTAGGCACTCTGTAAGTCTTTTCTCCTTTGCTGCTTTTTGCAACACTAATTAAAGTAACAGTCTTCTGTGTAGCAAAATAAATGTTCATCAGAGTAAATGGACAACCTAAAGAATGGGAGAAAATATTTGGAAACTATGCATCTGAGAAAGGACTAATATCCAGAATCAACAAGGAAAACAAACAAATTACCCTAGAGAAGAATCAAATAATCTCATTGAAAAGTGGGCAAACGACATGAATAGACAGCCCTAAATATATATATATGGCCAACAAATATGAAGAAATGCTCAACATAACTAATAATCAGGGAAATGCAAATTAAAACCACAATCAGAAACCACCTTACCCCTGCAAATATGACCATTATTAAGAAGTCAAAAAGCAATATAAATTACTGCGGACATGGTGAAGAGAGAACACTTATAAACTGCTAGTGGGAATGTAAATTAGCACAACCTCTATGGAAAGCAGTATGGAGATTTCTAAGAAACTATAAATAGATTACAATTTGATCAAGCCATCCCACAATAGGGTATCTACCCAAAAGAAAAGAAAAGGAAAAGAAATCATTACATCTAAAATACACCTGTATGCATATGCTTATCACAGCCCAATTCACAATTGCAAAGATATCGAATCAACCTAAGTATGCAACAACTGATGAGTGGATAAAGAAAAGTACACACACACACACACACACACACACACACACACACACACACAAAACATGGAATACTACTCAGCCATAAAAGGAATGAAATAATGTCTTTGGCAATCAACTTGGATAGAAATAGAGGCTATTATTCTAAGTAAAGTGACTCAGGAACCACATATCACATGTCCATTTTAAGTGGGAGCTAAGCTATGAGCATGCACAGCTATATAGAGTGGACATTGGAGGTTCAGAAGGGGAGAGGGTGGGAAAAGGATGACAGATTTAAAAATTCCATATTAGGTACAATATACACTGCTGAGGTGAGGAGTATGCTAAAACTTGATACTTCACTACTACAGAATTCATTCATGCAACCAAAAACCACTGTACCCCTAAAGTTACTGAAATTTAAAAAAAAAGACAAAAACTATTTTCAGAAAACTCCAAGCAATCTAATACAAGACTACCCAGCCTCTTATTTCCCACAAACATTGAACACATACTGAACCTATAATCTCACATATTTTCTCTCCAAACTCTACACTTGATGGCTTGGCTTTGCACATGATTAGGCCTTATGACAGAAGTAAAAGTACAAAATGGAAGTCTAATAAGCCCATTCAAGCTCCATTAATGCAACTATAACCTATAAAAACAGAGAAAATATGAAAAATCTGGGACCAAATATAAAACAAACAAATTCAAAACCAACATACATAAAACAAAATTTTCCCAGCAAAAAAAAATGTAGGACGTTTAGTCACTCTACTTATACATAAGGAACAAAAAATCTCATGACTTACACTCAGAGTTACAATGCTTAATTTAAGAAAGAGCATAGTATCTATATAAAGTGACAGAAAAACATTTAAAACACATGGTAAACTTAATTTACAATTGAGAATGCAATTAATAGCACAAATCTAAAATACCATACAGTGCAAACCAATACTTTCAAAAACTTTAGTGCATGAAAAATTAATTTTAAAATGACCTCATAATTAATGAAAGCTTAGTAATTCAAGTTGCAAATAGAGCATATGAAGTCATGTGTATTATCAGTGAGGTTTTTACAATTTCACATGTGTTTCTAAGCACAAAATAACTGTATATTTATCCTCATCTGTATATTTATCTTCTGGAATCAGTGTTACTGGTCAGACAGAATATGAATCTGAGTTATGGAGAGTCAATAAATATAATTGTATATGTTTCCTTTTTTTAAAGTGAGAATAAATTCTCTTTAAAATAAAGATGAAAAGTTAAGCTATAATATGATTATCATATAAGTACTTCTTTTCAAATGTATGAGAATTGAACTGGCTTTCTGAGGACTGGCTTTCTAAGAAAGGAATCATATACATTTCAAATGCTCTTCAATTCTTCCTTTAGAAAAATTTCACCTTAAAGATATGAAAGCAAGGTTTAAAATGAAACCCCATTTATGTATGATTTTGTCACTTTTATATTTTCTTTATATAATTATTCTATTCATGTAGAATTAAACTCTTCTCATAGTCAGATTTCTAAGCTATAGTTAGAAGAGTAAATTAATTTTTATTAAATATGCCCACTTTGAAGTCAAATCTCTAATGCAAAGTAAATTTAGATGTTTCCAGTTACATTGGGATCTGTATTTTCTACTTCAGAGTTCAGTGAGTGAGGCTATTCTTACTTAACAATTGCACGTTGGGAATCTTAACCAGTGAAAGCAATTTTATCGTGAAAATACATTAACAAGATTATATAATTTTGAAAGATTCAGAATCTAAATAACACTAAAACTGTATTGATTCTTAATTAAAATTTTTACTTAATTGAGAGTAAAGACATGCACTAAACAATTGAAATAAATATGAACAAAAATATTCCATATGGGATAGAAATTATGGATAAAAAATTAAGAAATCGGTATTAATTTATTTTCCTCATTAGTTACAGTTTATTTAGCCTTGCTTAAAACTTCTAGAATTTATTCCTTTGGGAGAAAAGACATGTTTGAAATTATATTCATATAATTCATTTTCCTAAAATTTCAGAGGTTTTGAGAAAAGATAAAATGTCTTTCTTACTACAGGAGAGCAACAATAATTCTTGATGTCAGTTAGACTCATCACCTACTCACACACTTTAAGTTAAACTCTGTAGAAGACCATAATATGCTACCTAAAACAGAATGCCCATGTAATATAAAATAGTCTCTATAATCTGTGATAAGAGATCTTTAAAAACTACCTGAATCTTTCAGAATTATCAAAATAAAAGATAGGGTGTCTAACCTTTGGCTTCCCTCAGCCTCATTAGAAAAAGTATTGTCTTGAGCCAAAAGTCTCCAAAAATATCTCATTATGTTTTAAGAAAATTCAAAAATTTGTGTTGGGGCACATTCAAAGCTGTCTTGGGCTGCGTGCGCCCCATGGGCCATGGTATGGACAAGCTTGGCATAAACTTTTGGGAAATAAATTCTAAAACAATTTCAAAGCAATATAAATAAAACATTCATTTTAATATACTTAGATAATTTTATCTTATTTTATATGAACGCAAATTGAAATTTTAATTACTTAATATAATATGATGTCTACTTGGTCAGGTAAGGGCATTATTGCATATAACTCAATTGTAACTCTTTATTATGGAAAGATTAAATCTAAGTAATACAAGATAATAGTGTAATAAAACTTACACACTTATCACCTAGCTTGTACAATGATTATATCATAGACAATGATACTTTATCTTCATCCCTTTACAGTTCTTCTCCTGAATTATTGAAGGATATCCTAGGCATCATATTATTTTATTCATTAATAATTTAATACAGCAGTCACCAAACTTTTGACACCAGAGATGGGTTTCCTGGAAGACAAGTTTTCCACAGATGGGGGTGGGGTGGGAATGGTTTCAGGAGGAAACTGTTCCACCTTAGATCATCAGGCGTTAGTTGGATTGTTACAAGAAGCACACAACTTAGATCCCTCACATGCACAGTTCAGATAGAGTTCACACTCCTATGAGAATCTAATGCTGTGTTGCTGATCAGAGAGGAAGCGGAGCTCAGATGGTAATATTCCCTCACCCACCATTCAACTCCTTCTGTGAGGCCTGCTTCCTAACAGGCCACAGTCCAGTACTGGTCCTCATCCTTGGGGTTTGGGGATACCATGATTTAATATATCTCTCAAAAATACAACATATTTTCATGTACACATAAATGTACTGCTTTTAAGTCTGTCAAGATATTTAACAAAATCATTTAATATCATCAAATATATGACAGTATTCTAATTTTCTTGATTTTCATTTCTCCTCATTTGCTTGAATAAAGATCTAAGCAAAATCCACAAGTTTACTCTTAAGTCTCTCTTAATGTGTTGGTTAATCCTCTACTTAATTGTCTTAAGAATTACCCTTGCAATTTAAGTGTTGGAGAGAGCAGGTTATTGTTCCTATACATTTTACAATCTGAATTTTACTGATGGCATTTCCTATTATCATTTTTCACTTTCCTTGGTCTGCTATACCTTAAAAAATGCTAATTTTTCTATCTACATAATTCATCAGATAAGACAGAATTTGTTTTAGCAAGATTACTATAGGTATTGTCGAGTACTTCCATCAAGTGGAATGTCCAGTTATTTTTATGTAATGTCAGCCACTATGTATGATCATTTCATAGATCCATTATTCCATCAGGGGCTTAAAGATACTGATATCCTATCATTAATTCTTTATTTATAAGTTAGGATACTTCTATAAAGAAACATCCACCTTATATTTCTTGCTTCTTATTTGGTTACACTGTAGTACAGTTTCCAAAGAAAAGGAAAAAAAATTCTTGGATGTTTTGCTTTATTTTACCAATATTCAGCCCAAGTGAGTTGTTTCCTAATATCTTCCAAAGGTGATTCAAAGGTGTTTTTACATTATTATTATTAACAGTGCATCTATCTTAATATATTTGATGTGTATTATCCATTAAGGTTATTTTTGCTGTTTATCAAATATTTCATCACGTTATTTTCTGGTTCCTTTTCACAAGACACCAGTCATCATTGGTAGATTTCTTACTTTTTCACAGGACCGACTGTTACAAAATCATTATTTACCACAACAAGAATGAGCTATTTCTCCTGGTATCTTTTTGTAGGAGGTAGTTAGAAACATTACTGGGATACTAGATTTACTCACTGTTGCAGGGTTATTTTCCTAGGTCTTTTCGGTGGAGAAAAATAGAAAGTATAATCTTATTATATGATCCATTCTTCATACTCATTGAATTTGCTCAAATTGGTTATAAATGTATGTCCACACAAAAACTGGCACATGAATATTTGTAAGAGCTTTATTCATAATTGCCAAAACATGAAAGCACTAATATTTTCTTTAGCATGTAAGAAAACTGTGGTATATCCACATAGTAGAATATTATTCAGTGATAAAAAGAAATGAACTTTCAAGACATAAAAAGACAGTTGAAACTTAAATGCTTATTGTCAACTGAAAGAAGCCAATCTGAAAAGGCTACATGTTGTGTGCTTCCAATATGGCATTCTAAAATAGGCAAAACTATTTTAGGCAAAACTTTAGAGGCAATAAAAATATCAGAGCTTGCTGGGGGTTCATGGGAAGGGAGAGATGAACAGCTAAAGCACATGGAATTTTTAGGGTAGTGAAACTATTTTCTATAATACTGTAACAATGGATACACATCATTTAACACTTATCAAAGTCCATAGAAAGTACAACACAAAGAGTGAGTTCTACTTTAAACAATCAATACCAGATATTGATAATAGTGGAACTAAGGTGGGATGGGTGGGTTTTTTTGGGGACTCTGTATTATCTGATTGATTTTTTTTTGTAAACATAAAATTGCTTAGAATAGTTTATTAATTTAGATTTGTATGTGCATATATGTCTATATCTATCTGGCATTTATCTATCTCTATATGATTTTTCATATCATGTGTGAATAGATTAGGATTAGTGAGCTGCCACTAGATCATGTGACTTGAACATCCTGCTTTTTAATATGCATCAGAATTATATTAGGGTCATCAAAATGAGTCTTCACTACCAACAAACTGGTTATATTAAAAGAATCATATTTTTAAAAATTTTAAGGAGAACATTGAAGAAAATTCACACAACTGAATAGTTTTTAAAATTTTTTTCTGCATTTTATGAATGACCTTAGAAATTGAAGCCCATGGAGAATGGATACATTTTCCTTTATCAAAACCATTATTTGATTTTAAAGTTGCAATTAAAACGTTATTTGTGTTTTGGATTTTTAGTCTATTAAAACTAATAATAGGACTCTCACTGGGAATGTATCACTACATGTATAAAATCTTACATTACTTCTGGTTAATTATTAATGAGATACTATCTCTAGACTTGACGGTTTTGCTTTAGACTCTTTTAGAAATAGGCAAAAAAATATTTTCCAGGTGTCATTGCTCTCATAAATTCTTCTGATATGTAAACCACTAGAACTATAGCCCTTAAGTCTACTGCATATTACAATCATGTGGGGACTCAAAAAAAAAATAAACAACAACAACAACAACTTTAAGTATTCTGTCTATAATGATAATGACTTTTTATTTAAAGGAGGAAGGACTAAGTCCACCATTGTGAATTCCCTTGCTGAAAACAGTGCAAATGTCTTCAATATTGAGAATACCTAATCAGAAACATTAGGAAGTTGAACAATCCGATTATGAAATTCTGGTTTTGCCATATTTTGTTTTATTTTCACTGGGCTACACCTACTGGAAACTTGTCAAAAATCAATTGAAGTCAATAAGTACTTAAAATTTTAGTCAATAAAACTAATGATTTCTGTGTGTGTGTGTGTGTGTGTGTGTGTGTGTGTGTGTGTGTGTGTGTTAAAATAATTTAGGTGAAGAAAAATGAAAAGGCCAATATGGCAACTGGAAATGAGGGCTACTATGTAAAACAAAACTTGGGGACTGGTGAGTAGATTTGCAACATTGTGCAAGACACAAAGGGGAGGGCTTTTTGGTGTCTGCCAATGTTTACTGATTTTTAGTAGCAACCAGAAAGGTCTTTCATCATTCTTAAACCAATTTTCTGTATTACGTTGGATTTAAATACAAGGATTATGATGAACAATTTAAACTGCAATTTCTAGTTTTTGTAAATGCTTTCTTGAAATTACTACATTCCTTTTGCTACCTCTGTGTTAATTTTGGCTGCCAGGGTAGAGGCTAGGGGAAGAGGTAAACAAACGGTAAAAGTTTCAGCTTTTGTGGTCTCAGTTGAATGCAAAAGGTGTTTAATGTGTTTTATCCAATACAAATAATCAGAAGTCTAACTGCATAATCTGAATAATTTTCAATCATTTCACAGCTCCACGGATGGGCAAATGCTCAAAGGGATACCTAATCTTCATCTGCTGAGCTGTTTCTCTGTTACTCCTCTGGCTGTTTCCTAGACGCTAATGCATCATGAGCCTGTGTCACTCATTTCTGTTTCTTTCACTCAGTGAAACTGCTGCTCTCAGTTTAAAATCATGTATTTTTCTGTTTGGGGAATTAGACAGAATCTCCAGGAAAAAGCAACTTCAAATCTGATGCTCACATCATCTTTTTCCCTTCTCTCAAAATTTGAGCACTTCACTGTCATTTGTCCAATCCTTGAAACAGATACTTCTGTGTTCATTCAATTTTATAATGAATATAAATAAATAATTTGGATTTTTCTTCTTTTTACATAGAGAGGCAATTTGTAAATTGAAAATTTATTTACATGAGAATAAATTATTTGATAATCACATTTGAAATTTTTATTCTCATGAACTTCTGACATTTCACATTACTCATCTAATATTTTCAAGATGTGCTCTTGAAATTAAATAGATTATTAAGCAACAAGACAACCTAATTTTCTGATATAAATTTAACATATGGCTGTCTTGGAAAAATATGTAGTACTTGCTGATTTACATTAATCATAATGTTAATATTACTGCCATGACCAGTTTCAAGCTATTCACACAATGTTTACCAAATGTGGAGTTGAGAAGATATGCAAACGATTGTCTCTTTCAAGCCAGAAAAAGCCAGAACTGGTACAGATATGATTATGATTGTTAAAGAGTCTCCTATCTTTCTTACTAGGCTTTTAAAGTTCTTAGTAATTTATGGACGATTTAAGAACTTTACAATAATTAGTCTTTTGTTCATAAGTTTCTAGTTATATTTTTTGTTTTGTGTGTGCATGTGTGCATATATATATACATGTGCATATATACATATGGACATACACACATATAGATACATACATACATATACATAGTTACATATATACACATACATATATCTGAAGTTTCAAAAGGTTATGCTTTCATTAAAGTTGTTAGATGGGACTTCCTAAATATATATGTGTACACACACACACACACACACACACACACACATACACATTTTTATTTAAGCAAGAGGAAAATTCATATTGAAGCCATGAAAATTGAAATGTCCTAAAAGAGGTTCATAAAAATGATATTTGACATCAAAAATATTTATCTTCTTAATCTGGAGATGTAGTGTACTCTTCTTTTTCCTTTCAATATGTTTGTCAAAGAATTACATGGTACTGTTTTTTAGATATATGGATCTGGTTTAAAGAGTAATAAAAATATGGTTCATTATGTCATCATATTCATTTTAACGTGTTTTATTGTGAATTTTAAATCATATAAATATTCTCAACATTTATCACAATATATTATTTATTTTTAGATTTGGTACAAGTATATACATTATGAGATTTTTTTTTGATATTCAATGAGTTCTAAAAGTAAAAAGTTATAGCAAAGTTTTTTTTATTTTCTAGAAATAAGATTAGTCCATTGAAGATTTTAGCAAAAAAATTCTATGATCTATACATAATTTTGATATCTGAGGATATTGTTTTTCATAGATTATTTGTTACAAGAAAATTTTTTGTCTTGAGCTTAGTGGGAATAAAAAAATACATGGCTAATATTCCATTTGTAATGAAGTTTTAAATATAATCGTGATTGTGTTAGTTTTGTTTTTCATCTCAATTAAGTTTAATTTCACAGTTTTTTTCTAAGTCTAAATATTAGTATTGTATAATTGCATTTATTCACACTGTTGTATCTAGGTAAATAGAAATTATCTTCCAAGAGAACAAATTTTAATTGGTAAAAATAATTGTAATTTATTTTCTAGTTGTCTACAATATGAAACACATTTATATATATAAGAAATGGAATGTAAGTCTTTAAACATAGCTTTAAGCAGTCAGGTGCTGTGCAGGAATTAAAATGCTCTCCCACCAAAATTTAATGTCCTAATCCCCAGAACTTGCAAACATTTACCTATGTGGCAATTGCTTTGCATATATGATTAAGTTGAAGATCCTGAGATGAAAAAATGATCCTGTATTATTTATGTGGTCTCTAAATGCCATCAAAAATGTCTTTTAGGAGAGATGTTGAGGGAGATTTGATGCAGACAGAGGAGGAAGAAATAATGTGGAGGAAAAGGCAGAGACTGGGTGATATGACCACAGTCAAGAAGTGCTATAAACAACCTCGTCTCTGGCTCTGGAGGGAACACAACCCTACTGACACTTTGCTTTTGACCCAGTGACACTGATTTCAGACTTCTGGCCTCCAGAACTATGGAAGAATCAACTTCTGTTTTTTCAGTTACCAAACATGTGATGATTTGTAGAACAGCAAGAGCAAACTAATACATATTATCTCTGGACTTGATTTGGGAATATGTGTTCCAAAAAAAAATGTACTGGCAAGTGGCCTCAGTTACACTGGAATCTATAGTTTCTACAAAGAGCAAAAGCAGAATGCCAATGATAGTGTGTAAAGATCACCCCTACAAATATTGATATTTTCCCAGGATTCATTTCTAGTAAGGTTTTGGATATGTTTCTAATATCAAGCTATAATACATTTCCCTAACTATATTCCAGATCTGTTTCTCTCTTTCTTTCTTTCTTTCTTACATTTTTGTTAACTTTGTGAATTTCTAAAATTATTAAATTAAATTTTTTACTGATTTATTCATCAAAGTCCGTTTCTGTTTGTTGTAGTAATAATACACACTTATACATTAATGATCTGATATATCTTTCAAATAAGGTAGATCTATTGCTTTCTGAACATTGGAAATAAGAGGGAACATACATTCTGAATGTTTGTTATGTACCAAGTATTGAAATCATTAATTCTATGTACTTTTCAATATAAGTCTGATCACAATAACTATTAACTGCTCCTACTTAGTACTAATTATTACAAATAAATCTCTGAGGTGCTGATTGTATGTCCAACGTTAATGTGTTGGTAATTGGTAGATTTGGCAGCTGGATTAGTCCTAAGGCTTGTGGATTTTTATATATGCCAGCATTATCATAAGAGAAAACATTAAAAATGCAGAAAAGTTTTAATAATTGGAAACATGACCTCATAACCTGAACAAAGGATTTTTGTTCCATTTTTGATACTTTCTTTCTTAATGCAAGTATCATTATAATTGTTTCAATCACAACAAATAATTGTCTATATTTCTTTGACTTAAAATGGAACACACTAATCAGGTAAAATCATGTATATTTTTGTCTGGATTTGTTATGTTAATTGAACAACTTCTTATGAGATAAAGAAAAGAAGATGAAGTTTGGATTATATGAAAAATTTAATCAATTTTATTTTAAAAACATGTTCTTTAGGTTTGTTGTTTATTGTTATATTTCTAGTGACTTGGATCAGTGAACATAAATGAAAATTAAATTTAAATAGCAGTTCCATGAAGGGATAATTGTAAGATTAGAATATGCTTTCACATACTGCTAATATCATTTTTGAAAAATATTTCTACTGTCCTCCTCATATTATTTTAGTTTGTGAGTTGTTCTCATATAGAATAGTCTTAGCTTCTAATAAGTGATCCAGGAAATCTTGTTTCAGCTTCAAAATACTTCAAGTAAAGAACTTGAAGTCATTATTCCCATGAGTGTTACAAGAAAAGTCTGGATAAGCTGAAAAATCAACCAATTTTCTCGAACCCTTCAGAAAACTGAGGCCACAGGGACAAAAAAAATCATTCCAAAATCAAGAAAGGCAGGTGCATTGAGACAGAAACATTGAGATTATTTTATTTGGAGCAGAAACTGCTAGAGCCATAGTGGTAATTTTGGTGAATTGCTGGAAGCTGAGGGTGGTCTAGTGTCACAATGAGAAACACGAGGCCCGGTCCTTAAAAATGTATAGGAACCCTACTAGGCTTGCATTAAGAAGATTTGAAAAAAGATAAAAATCTAATAAAGAAAGGGAACATTAACCATTGTAAAATATGTCGAGATCTTACTCAATGACAAACGCCTAATCTCCAGGGGAAAAAATAGTCTTATTCCAACTGGGGATGTTTTGTCCATCCACTCTAACCCACTCTAGCTTTCCTATTCTTCCTAACAGAGGAGGAGTGGGGAAGAAATACAGAGAAAACAGGAGTCAATACATTAAGAACAAGATTGGAAACACTGTATACATACATATATATCTATGTATATTTGTGTATATATAGCTTGAAAAAAGCTTGTAAAGGTCATATCCCAAATACAGTCTCATTAAAAGTTAAGAGACTGAGATTTTCCTGGAACATAATAAACCCAAACCTCACCATCATATGAATAGGGCTTTAATATAATAAATTGTAATGTAGATGAAATTACTGCAGTATGGCCAGGTGTGGTGACTCACTCCTGTAATCCTCGCACTTTGAGAGGCTGAAGAGGGCAAATCACAAGATCAAGAGATCAAGACCATGCTGGCCAACATGGTGAAAACCCATCTCTACTAAAAACACAAAAGTAGCTGAGCATGGTGGTATGTGCCTGTAGCCCCAGCTACTTGGGAGGCTGAGGCAGGAGAATCACTTGAATCCAGGAGGTGGAGGTTACATTGAACCAGGATGGCACCCCTGCAGTCCAGTCTCACAACAGAGCAAGACTTCATTTCCAAATATTAAAAAAAAAAAAAAGGCTGCAATATACAAATACTTTAAAAGAAAGAGTTAACAGGGAAGCCCAGTGTCAATGGAAGAGTTAGAAACAAACAAAGAAACCAAGGGCATTAGAGGATCTTAAAGGCTTTGGTACTCATAGCTAAAACACAAAATAAACACAGTACAACGCTTAGCCAAATTAACAAAATCCCCACACCAAAGACCTGTTTCAGTCTTATAATCTCATAGAAAATGTCCAGATCTCAACAAAACAAAATAATTTTAAAGGACAAAAAGCTAAAAAAAAATAACAATAGTATGAAGAGGCAAAGCATCATCAGGACCAGACTCAGCTGACGCTAATCGTGAATCATTGGATAGAGAATTTACATATACTATGACTAATATTTAAAGGTCTGTAATATAACAATGGAGGGCATATAACATCACAATTAAAAGAACTAGAGGAGCAAGATCAAACAAAGACAAAAGCTAGCAGAAGACAAGAAATAACTAAGATCAGGGCAGAACTGAAGGAGAAAGAGACACACAAAAAAACCCTTCAAAAAATCAGTAAATCCAGGAGCTGGTTTTTGGAAAGGATCAACAAAAAAGATCAACTGCTAGCCAGAATAATAATAAAGACAAGAGAGAGGAGAATCAAATAGATGCAATAAAAAATGATAAAGGGCATATCACCACTGGTTCCAGAGAAATACAAATTACCATCAGAAATTACTACAAATACCTCTATGCACATAAATCAGTAAATATAGAAGAAATCGATAAATTCCTGGACACTTACACCCTCCCAAGTCTAAACCGGGAAAAAGTTGAATCCCTGAATAGACCAATAGCAAGGTCTGAAGTAGAGGCAACAATTAGCAGCCTACTAATCAAAAAAAGGTCCAGGACCAGATGGGTTCACAGCCAAATTCTACCAGACATGCAAAAAGAAACTGGTACCATTCCTTCTGAAACTACTCCAAACAATACAAAAAGAGAGAATCTTCCCTAATTCATTTTATGCGACTAACAACATCCTGATACCAAAACCTGGAAGAGACACAGCTAAAAAGAATGTTTCAGGCAAATACCCATGATGAACGTTGATGCGAAAACCCTTAATAAAATGCTGGAAAACTGAATCCAACAACACATCAAGACATTTATCCATCATGATCAAGTAGGCTTCATCCCTGGGATGCAAGGCTGGTTTAACACATGCAAATCTATAAATGTAATCCATCACATAAACAGAACCCAAGACAAAGTCACATGATTATTTCAATAGATGCAGAGAAGGCCTTCGACAAAATTCAAAAGCCCTTTATGCTAAAAACTCTCAATAAACTAGGTATCAATGGAACATATCTCAAAATAATAAGAGCTATTTATGACAAACCCACACCAATATTATACTAAAAGGGCAAAATTGGAAAGATTCTCTTTGAAAACTGGTACAAGACAAGAGTGCACTCTCTTACCACTACTTATTCAACATAGTATTGGAAGTTCTGGCTAAGGCAATCAGGCACAAAAAAAAAAAAAAGAAGAAGAAGAAGAAATAAAGAGTATTCAATTAGGAAAAGAGAAATTCAAACTGGCTCTATTTGCAGATGACATAATTGTATATTTAGAAGACCCCATCATATCAGTCTAAAATGTTCTAAGCCAGTAAGCTACTTCAGCAAAGCCTCAGGATACAAAATCGATGTGCAAAAATCACAAGCATTCCTAAACACCAATAACAGACAAACAGAGAGCCAAATCATGAGTGAACTCCCATTCACAATTGCTATAAAGAGAATAAAATACCTAGGAATACAACTAACAAGAGATGTGAAGGACCTCTTCAAGGAGAACTACAAACCACTGCTCAAGGAAATAAGAGAGGACACAAACAGAAGAAAAAACATTTCATGCTCATGGTTAGAAAGAATCCATATCATGATAATGGCCATACTGCCCAAAGTAATTTATAGAGTCAAAGCTATCCTCATCAAGCTACCATTGACCTTCTTCACAGAATTGGAAAAAAAAAAACTACCTTAAACTTTATATGGAACCAAAGAGAGCCCACATAGCAAAGACAATCCTCAGCAAAAATATCAAAGCTAGAGGCATCATGTTACCTGACTTCAAACTATACTATAAGGCTACAGTAATCAAAACAGCATGGTACTGGTATCAAAACAGAGATATAGACCAATGGAACAGGACAGACTTGTAAGTAATGCCACATATCTACAACCATCTGATCTTTGGCAAACCTGACAAAAACAAGCAATGGGGAATGGATTCCCTATTTAATAAATGGTGCTGGGAAAATTGGCTAGCCATGTGCAAAAAGCTGAAACTGGACCCATTCCTTACACCTTATAGAAAAATTAATGTCAGATGGATTAAAGATTTAAACATAAGACCTAACACCATAAAAACACTAGAAGAAAACATAAGCAAAACCATTCAGGACACAGGCATATGCAAGGGCTTCATGACTAAAACACCAAAAGCAATGGCAACAAAAGCCAAATTAGACAAATGAGATCTAATTAAACTTAAGAGTTTCCATACAGCAAAAGAAATTATCATTAGAGTGAACCAGCAACCAAGCGAATGGGAAAAAATTTTTGCAATCTACCCATCTGACAAAGGGCTAATATCCAGAATTTACAAAGAACTTAAACAAATTTACAAGAGAAAAACAAACAACCCTATCAAAAAGTGGGTGGGCAAAGGATATGAACAGACAGTTTTCAAAAGAAGACATTTATGCAGCCAACAAACATATGAAAAAATGCTCATCATCACTGATCATTAGAGAAATGCAAATCAAAACCACATTGAGATACCATCTCACACCAGTTAGAATGGCGATCATTAAAAAATCTGGAGACACCAGATGCTGGAGAGGATATGGAGAAATAGGAAAAC
>CAUYQU010031511.1:0-59004 GCA_963574635.1 Cheracebus regulus
TTCGTGTTGGCCCCCGCCGCCCGGTAACACCGGTCATAATTTTAACGTTCTGCCTTAGCCCCCCCTCGTGGTGTTTTTACAGCCAAAACGTGTTTTTTTTTTTTTTTTTTTTTTTTTTTTTTTTTTTTTTTTTGAGGCAGACTCTTTGTTGCCGGGTTGGAGTGCAGTGGTGTGATCTTGGCTCACTGCAACCTCCACCTCCCAGTTTCAAGTGATTCTCCTAGTTCAGCCTTCTGGATTGCTTCAGGACTATAGGTGTGCGCCACCACTCCCAGCTAAGTTTTATATATTTTTAGTATAGAGATGTTGGCCAGGATGGTCTTGGTCTCCTGACCTCGTGATCCACCCACCTCAGCCTCCCAAAGTGCTGGGATTATAGGAGTGAGCCACCACTCCCAGCCGGCATAACCCCATTTTATATATTAAAAAGGTGAAGCCTACAGATGTAACTTGCTTTGGGTTATTCAGCTGAGCAGCAGAGTTACAACCCAAACTCAGATCCCCAGTTCAGAGTTTTTTTTACATCGTACCCAACAGCTGGTTTGCCCTTATTCTAAATCAGTGTACAGTCAAAGAGTCTTTTACCTATTTTGTTGTTGGTTGGTTGGTTGGTTGATTTTGAGACAGGGTCTCATTCTGTCATCTAGGCTGCACTGCAGTGGCACAATCACGGTTCATTGCAGCTTCCACCTCCTGGGTTCAGACATTCCTCCCACCTCAGCCTCCCAAGTAGCTGGGACCAAGATGCATGTGCCACTACATCTGGCTCCAAAAAAAAAGACATTTTTTTTTTATACAGACAGAGTCTCACAATGTTGCCCAGCCTGATCTCAAATTCCTGGGCTTAGGCCTCCCCTTGGCCTCCCAAAGTGCTGGGATTATAGGGGTGAGCCGTCATCCCCAGCCACCTTTTACATTTTTATGTGTCTTTTCCAGTTTTGAGGTGTTGTATATTATAAATGACTTGTTACTACTAAAGTGCTACTGTGAATTATTTATTTAAAAATTTGTATTGGGTGTAGGAATGTGAATTCCATGCGGACAGTGACTGTATCTTACTGTGCATACCTTTCTCCCAGTGCCTAGAATAATGCCTACAAATAGTAGGTGTTGAATATTTATTTGTTGAATGAATAAAGCAGTGAATTTAATTCATGCTCTTGAATTCTAGTATGCTTTTTTCTTCTTCTTTGAGACAGAGTCTTGGTCTGTCACCCAGGCTGGAATGCAGTGGTGCGGTCTTGGCTCACTGCAACCTCCACCTCCCAGGTCAAGGGATTCTCCCACCTCAGCCTCCCGAGAAGCTGAGATTACAGGTCTGCGCTACCACATCTGACTAATTTTTTTTTTTTTTTTTTTTTGAGACAAAGTCTCACTCTGTTCCCTAGGCTAGAGTGCCGTGGCACGATCTTGGCTCACTGCAATCTCCACCTCCCAGGCTCAAGCAATTCTCATGCCTCAGCCCTCCCCAGTAGCTAGGATTACAGGCACCCGCCACCATGCCCAGCTAATTTTTGTATTTCACTATGTTGGCCAGGCTGGTATCAAACTTGTGACCTCAGGTGATCCACCCGCCTTGGCCTCCCAAACTGCCTGCTACTTTTTATATTTTTATTTAATTTTTGAGACAGTGTCTCACTTTGTTGTACAGGCTGAGTGCAGTGGTCCGATCTCAACTCACTGCAACCTCTGCCTCTGAGTTAAAGTGATTCTTCTGCCTCAGACTCCCAAGTAGCTGGGATTACAGGCAGGCACCACCATGCCAGGCTAATTTTTGTACTTTTAGTAAAGACGGGGTTTCACCATGTTAGCCAGGCTGGTCTCGAACTCCTGGCCTCAGGTGATCCATCTGCCTTGGCCTCCCTAAGTGTTGGGATTACAAGTGTGAGCCACTGCCCCCAGCCTAATTTTTGTATTTTTAAGAGAGATAGGGTTTACCATGTTGGCCAGGCTAGTCTTGAACTTCTGACCTCAGGTGTTCTACCCGCCTTGGCTTCCCAAAGTGCTGGGATTACAGGCATGAGCCGCCGTGCCCGGCTTAGTATGCATTCTTGACTGGGGAAAAAAGGGGATTGGGTTTAATTTACAGTCTTTGTTATCTCTGCCATTGCAGAGGTGATTGCGTACTATATGAACATATTGGTAATAATCATGATGGCTTTGGATTATCTTTTGAAATTAGAGGATTTCAGAAAATAGATTTGCATATGGAAATGTGAATTTTTGTTTGTTTTTTGCTATGGAGTCTTGCTTTGTCACCTATGCTGGAGTGTAGTGGTACAGTCAGGGCTCACTGCATCCTCAACCTTCTGGTCTGAAGCAGTCCTCCCATCTCAGCTTTCCAAGTAGCTGAGACTACAGTTGCATATCACCATGCCTGGCTAGTTTTAAAATTTTTTGTAGAGATGGGGTCTCTCTCTGTTGCCTGGGCTGGTCTTGAACTCTGGGCTCAGGCACTTCTGTCTTGGCCTCCCAAAGTGTTGAGATTACAGGCATGAGCCACCACACCTGGCCAAAATATGAATGTTTGTATGAATCTCAGTTATCACTGTGTAAAAGTGTTTGAGATCCAAATGGGTGCAGACTGCTGTATTTCTCATCTCTCTCTCCTCTTTTTGCAAAGTTGATGGTGGTGGTTTTTTAGTATCGTCATTATGTCTGACTCTTAACAGCTCCTTTTTCCATTTTTATTTTTAACTTTTTGTGTGTGTGTGTTTTAATTTTTTAAATTTTATTTTAATAGAGACAGGGTCTCGCCATATTGCCCAGGCTGGTTCTCGAATGCTTGAGCTCAAGCGATCCATCTGCCTCGGCCTTCCAAAGTGCTGGAGTTACAGGCATGAGCCATTGCACCTGGCCTTTATTTTTCACTTCTGCATTGGGTTAGAAAACTGGATACCCTGCTTCTCAGAATAGGGGATTTGAAAACAAAACAAAACAAAAACTAGACACCCAAACTTACAGTTGTTTAACATAGGTAACTTGGCTTGAATGAGGCCCCTATTGGTAAAAAGCATGGGCTGTGTTAGAAGGTCTTAGGTATTTGTTTGGGCTGCTCAGAGGCCTTTTTCAGTTCCCATTCATGCCAGTCTTTGAATAGCTGAGGTATTAGAACAACTGGGCTCTAGACTGGAAAGTTGTTAATGTAATATACTACCTACGAAAAGAACCTGAGCTGTTAAAATACCAAAAATAAACCAGAGCTCATGATTTATTTCTGGAATCAATTAGAGAGAGAACAACAATTTTTTTTATTGCTTGTTAAGCCACAGTAGCAGTGAGAAACTGAAACAATAAAAAACACTTAGTATTGTAAGAATGTATAAAAGCATTTCAATCAAGGTAAGAAATTCTATTTGTTACTACTGATGACTACCGTTTAAATCAGAGGATCTCTAGATAAATCAGACTGAAGAATTTGAGAATTAAACTCAAATTTTGTCACCTAAAGTTCACTTCTAAAAATGATTATGATTTGGACTTATAATGTCCTTTTTTCATGTTTTGCAATTTATATCACTGTTTATGTACGCAGTGCCTTTTGGTAAAATTTTCCATGAAATTGTATTTGCGTCACCAAGCATATGCTAACGACATTTATGAATAAAATATTTAGCTAGTAGGTATAAAGGGAAAGAAAACACAGGTTTGAAAATCAGTCTTACGTGATTGGACAATATGTAATGTACAGTTTCTTTTAAAAAGCATTATGAGACTGGGTGCGGTGGCTGACACTTGTAATCCCAGCACATTGGGAGGCTGAGGTGGGTGGATCACTTGAGGTCAGGTGTTCAAGACCAGCCTGGCCAACTTGGCGAAACCCTGCCGTCTCTACTAAAATAAAAATACAGAAACTAGCCAGGCGTGGTGAAAGGCTGTTGTAATCCTCTGGAGTCTGAGGCAGGGGAATTGCTTGAACCCAGGAGGCAGAGGTTGCAGTGAGCCGACATCATGCCACTGTACTCCAGACTGGGTGACAGGGTGAGACCCCCCCCATCTCAAAAAAAACCAAAAAACACAAAACACAAACAATTACAAGGTGTTCACATTACTCTCATCAGGAAATAATTGGGACTGAAAAAGGAAAGTTCTACTGTCTCTTATAAATGTGTCTCTGCAAAATATTCTTCACCTGGTTTCCAGGCAATTGTATCTTTTTTTTTTTTTTTTTGAGACAGAGTCTCGCTCCATCGCCAGGTGCCAGGCTGGAGTACAGTGGCACGAGCTCGGCTCATTGCAAGTTCTGCCTCCTGGGTTCAAGCAATTCTCCTGTCTCAGCCTCCCGAGTAGCTGAGACTACAGGTGTGGGCCACCATGCCCAGCTAGTTTTTGTATTTTTAGTAGAGACGGGTTTCACCATATTGGCCAGAATGGTCTCGATCTCTTGTTCGTGATCTGCCTGCCTCGGCTTCCCAAAGTGCTGGGATTACAGGCATGAGCCACCACACCCGGCGTCAGTGATACTTGTGAATTCTTTAATGAGTTGTGTGGAGAATGATTTTTACTTCTGGTTGTAATATTAGAGAAGCAAAATTAATTTTATGCAGTTTGAATTTATGCATACTTGATTTAATTAAAAAGTAAGTACAGGAAATGTTATTGGCAAGAATATAAAGCCTATGTTCTTTAAATATAGAGACATGAGAATTGATGACTGAAGCTGTCATTGAACATGACTGGCTCAATAAGCTTGTTGGTCATAGTATCTTTTGTAGTGTGCTTTCTTTTAAAAACCCTTTGATTTCTCAGATTGCTTATGTTAAACATGGTGTTCAGACTTGTAGAACGAATTTAGCCTTGTTTTCTGTTGTGAGATAGGGTTATGAATCAAGCTTCATTTACCACTAGCAGCTTGTGAACATTGAGGTAAAAAAGGAGTTTTCACCGGGCGAGATGGCTCAAGCCTGTAATTCCAGCACTTTGGGAGGCCGAGGCGGGGGGATCATCTGGGGTCAGGAGTTCGAGACCAGGCTGACCTACATCATGAAACCTCTTCTCTACTAAAAAATACAAAAATTAGCTGGGCATGGTGGTGGGCGCCTGTAATCCCAGCTACTCGGAAGGTTGAGGCATGAGAATCACGTGAACCAGGAAGGTGGAGGTTGCTGTGAGCCAAGATCGTGTCATTGCACTCCAACCTGGGCAACAGTGCAAGACTCTGTCTCAAACAAAAACAAAAACAACAAAAGTTGTTTTATGCAGCCAACAGACATGAAAAAAAGCTCATCATCACTGGTCATTATAGAAATGCAAATCAAAACCACATTGAGATATCACCTCACACCAATTAGAATGGTGATCGTTAAAAAATCAGGAGACAACAGATGCTGGAGAGGATGTGGAGAAATAGGAATGCTTTTACACTGTTGGTGGGAGTGAAAATAAGTTCAGCTATTGTGGAAGACAATGTGGCGATTTCTCAAGGGTCTAAAAATAGAAATACCATTTGATCGAGCAATCCCATTACTGGGTATATACCCAAAGGATTATAAATCATTCTGTTATAAAGACACATGCACACGAAAGTTTATTGCGGCACTGTTCACAATAGCAAAGACTTGGAACCAACCCAAATGCCCATCAGTGATAGACTGGATAAAGAAAATGTGACACATACACACCATGGAATACTATGCGGCCATAAAAAAGGATGAGTTCATGTCCTTTGCAGGGACATGGATGAAACTGGAAACCATCATTCTCAGCAAACTGACACAAGAACAGAAAACCAAACACTGCATGTTCTCACTCATAAGTGGGTGTTGATCAATGAGAACACACGGACACAGGGAGGGGAACATCACACAATCACACATCGGGGCCTGGGGGATGGGCGGCTAGGGGAGGAATAGCAAGGGGTAGGGGGTTGGGGAGGGATAGCATTAGGATAATTACCTAATGTAGATGATAGGGCGATGGATGCAGCAAACCACCACCATGGCACGTGTATACCTATGTAACCTGTATGATCTACACATGTACCACAGAACTTAAAGTATAATTAAAAAAAAAAAAAATATATATATATATATATATATATATATATAACAACAAAAAAAAGTTTTCTTTTTTTTCTTTTTTGAGACAGAGTCTTACCCTGTCACCAGGGCTGGAGTGCAGTGGCGTGATCTCGGCTCACTGCAACCTCTGCTTCATTGGCTGAAGTGATTCTCCTGCCTCAGCCTCTCTAGTAGCTAGGATTACAGGTGCCTGCCACTACACCTAGCTAATTTTTTGTCTGTTTAGTAGAAACGGGGTTTCACCATGTTGGCCAGGCTGGTCTGGAACTCCTGACCTCATGATCCGCCCTCCTCGGCCTCCCAAAGTGCTGGGATTCTAGGCGTGAGCCACTGTGCCCAGCCCAAAAAAGGAGTTTTCTAAGAGTGTTCAAGATTTTCTGGTCTTTTGTCAGAGCAATGCAAAATACACTATGTGGGTTAACACTGCTTCATGTTTTTAACACTTTCCCTCTAAAAGCTGAAAGCACATTGCCATACCATAGCACTGAGGTAGTAATTAGTAGACAAGTTAACCCACTTTCTTTGAGAATGAGGAAATGGAAGCATAAGGAAATTACTGAAGTTGTACAGAGCTCAGTAAATGGATTTAAATTCGTCATACTGGATTCGTGTAATGCTTTTCTTTTTAAAGAATTATATGCTGGGCGCTGTGGCGCACGCCTGTAATCTCAGCACTTTGGGAGGCCGAGGCTGGCGGATCACGAGGTCATGAGTTCAAGACCAGCGTGGCCAACATGGTGAAACCCCATCTCTACTAAACATACAAAAAATTAGCTGGGTGTAGTGGCGGGCATCTGTGATCCCACCTACTCGAGAGGCTGAGGCAGGAGAATTGCTTGAACATAGGAGGCAGAGGTTGCAGTGAGCCGAGATCACGCCATTGCACTCCAGCCTGGGCAACAAGAGCAAAACTCCGTCTCAAAAAAAAAAAAAAAAAGAATTGTATTATGCCTGAGGATTCCTTTAGTGTTTTGACTCTCTGCTACAACTGAGCAACTGAGGCTTTGTCAAATATCCTATTATAAAGTGTTTTGGGGAAACTGAGGCACAGGGAAATGGATTGCCAAGAGTTGGGAGTAGAATTGAAAGTCACAACTCAAGTTTGACATGATTTAATGTTGGTTGCTATTTAACAGCAAGGCTGATTTCTTAGAAACTGAGTCTTGGCACCAGTCCGTTTTGCATGAAGATGGTGATAAATGCAGTCGTGTCTCTAGGTGGACGGCACATGGCTACACATTACAGTTTCCCTTTTCTGAAAGGAAAAGCCTGTTTACCATTGTGTTGAACCAAGCCCCCTCATAGGCAAGAATATGTCACATAGTACTGATTTAAAAAATTTCCAGCAGATTATGAATTGTGTTAAAACATTTTTTTTTTTTTTTTTTTTGTGACGGAGTCTTGCTCTGTAGCCAGGCTGGTGCACAGTGACACAGTGTTGGCTCACTGCCACCTCTGCCTCCCGGGTTCAAGCAATTCTTCTGCCTTGGCCTCCCAAGTAGCTGGGACTACAGGCACATGCCAAATGCCCAGCTAATTTTTGTAGTTTTTTTTTTTTTTTAGTAGAGATGGGGTTTTACCATGTTGGCCAGGATGGTCTCAATCTATTGAATTCGTGATCCACCCGCCTCGGCCTCCCAAAGTGCTGGGATTACAGGCGTGAGCCACCGCACCTGGCCTTCGTTAAAACAGTTTTCTATGTTTGTATAAGTTCAGATGAAAAACTGTTTACAAATATATGTGCTTGAATTTTGTCATTTTTGCGAATGTCTCCTAGAGAAGGAGACATGGAAGCTTGATAAAGTTGTAAAACTAGAAAAGATAATAAGGTTTATAGTTTTTTAGGCTATAGAGGTAAATTGTTTTTCACTTTATCATGGTATGATGAGTTTTCTAGGATGAAATTAATATCGAAAATCTCTTTTAGGAAATGTTTCTTTAAGCAGACCATCTGACCTCCCAACTGTTACATTTGTCTGGAAAGTCCTCTGTTGCCCATGGCATTGGGCCAGGTGTGAGACAGGGACTACATTCAGTCTCACTTGTATTGCAAGTGCAAAAATCTTGAACGGCCTGGGTTGTTTCCAGGCATTATTTTTGGCTAATTTTATTGTCTTGCAAGTGAGTGTGCCTCCTCAGGGCTAATTCTCCTGAGTCTCTGTCTTGAGCATCAGGTACATAGTGGCTTCTTTTCTTTCCCTTTCTTCCCTTCTTTCCCTTCCTTCTCTTCTTTCTCTTCTTCCCTTCCCTTCCCTTTCTTTCCCTTCCTCCCTTTCTTTCCCTTCCTCCCTCCCTCTCCCTTCCTTTCCCTTCCCCTCCTTCCCTTCCTCCCTCCCTTCCTCCTTCCCTCCCTTTCTTCCTCCTTCCATGGAGGTTTATTCTTGTTGCCCCGGCTGCAGTGCAATGGTGCAATCTTGGCTTACCGCTACCTCCACCTCCCAGGTTCAAGTGATTCTCCTGCCTCAGTCTCCTGAGTAGCTGGGATTACGGGCATGTGCTACCACGCCCAGCTAATTTTGTATTTTTAGTAGGGGGGGTGGGGGTTCTCCATGTTGGTCAGGCTGGTCTTGAACTCCTGACCTCAGGTGATCTGCCTGCCTCTGCCTCCCAAAGTGCTAGGATTACAGGCGTGAGCTACTGCATCTGGGCTTCCCTTTTTTTTTTTTTTTTTTTGGCAGTTTGTTTGGTTATATTTCTTTTAAAAAACCTTTTATTATTGGTTGATTTAGTATATATAGGCCTGCTGTTGAACATTATTTGCTTGACATTGACCTTAAAGCAGTTGTTTTCAAAATGATTGTATAGGATGGTAGTGATTAAAATGCTTCTATACTAGTGTCTGCCCTGCCTATATAGGTATTTGGATAATGTTTGGAGTCAATGAATTACTGTTTTGGTAGACTGGGAGGGGAAAGTAATGGTGGAGACTGAATTTACTTTCAGAAGACATACAACCACATTGCAACTAAAAGATATGTCAGAAAAGAATCTTAGAAATAACTGATAAAAGGAATGATGTGGGTATATTAGATGTGTTTCAAGGCTATTGAAAAGGACTTTATGTTGTAGAAAAAGTGGTTTATTCCTTAAGGTTTTTTAATTGACCAAGTTTTTCTGGGAGTGGAGCCTCTCAGAAAACTAGAGAGAACATAGTATTTACACATGATTGCTTAAAGATGTCACCTTGTATCTTTGAGGAAGAATTTAACACATAGATCCTTTCCAGCATTTAAGAATGTGCAATCTGCCACTTATGGGTTCACATGTAATAGATGGTTAATAAATTTTTGTTGAATATTGAGTGAATGTATTTTAGAATTGTTAATTGCTTTATCACAGCGAGGCACTGGAGTGCTCCTTTGTATCTGTATATCTGTGTTACATCAGATTTACCGAAAGACTTGCAAGGGGAGGTGTTTAGTGAAATGTTTGTGATTTATCTGAAAAGGAGGCTTCTCCAAAATTGGATGACTTCTTTCTTTTCTTTGTTTCTTCTTTCTTTCTTTTTTTGAGGCACATCTTGTTTGGAAATACCACTTACTATGAAGGAGAATGATATGTTGGTAACACAAAAGTATAGCTACTACATTATAAGTTGTATTAATCCAGTTTAAAAATTGACTATTAAAAATGTTTTTCGGCTGGGTGTGGTGGCTAACACCTTTAATCCAGCACTTTTGGAGGCTGAGGTGGGCCGATCACTTGAGGCCAGGGGTTCAAGACCAGCCTGACCAACTTGGTGAAACCCTACCTCTACTAAAAATACAAAACAAATTAGCCAGGCATGTGGTGCACGTCTGTAGTCCCCACTACTCGGGAGGCTAACACAGGAGAATCACTTGAACCTGGGAGCCACAGGTTATGCTGAGCCAGGATTGCACCACTGCACTCCAGCCTGGGTGACAGAGTGAAACTGTCTCAAAAAAATAAATAAACAATGTTTTTCCATAATTGCTTGAGTATTTCATAGGGCAAAGATTTAACAATCTGTAAGTTGAAAGTGGGTAAGACTGAGCATGTATTAGCAATAGCACAAGATAATTAAAAAAAGACTACGATTACAGATCGTTCTGTAAACCATTTCTAGAAGGATCTGCCCTCTTGTATATTAAACAGATCACTCGGACTGTGTATTCAGTATGGTCTAGTCTTGGTAGACTAGACAGCTGAGTGCCAAATATACATTTTGTGACCACTTTTTAGTACATTATGTATAATTAAAAAAAACAACTTTCGTAGATCTCATGTGTAGATTCTCCTTCCCCACAACCCATAAAAAGTACTTGACACTTGTAAAATGGTAGCTGCCAGCCAAGGCAAGATTCTATTTTCATGATAAGATTTTTGTGTTACCAAGCCAATCTTAAGACCCGGGAGGACTTGGAATTAAGGAATCTTTTAAAAGCAACATCTGTAACTCCATCATTTGGCACCTTTTATTATTATGGTGCTTATGTATGCTACGTAAAATTAGGGCTTGAGAATAAGATGAGTATGTTTTCCTGACCTGGTTGGTGTCTAAAGCCCTTCAAATAGGGAAAGAACCAGAAGATGAAAGGCCCTCATCTGTGTGGGAGGCAGAGAGGCAGGGAAATGGCAGCACGACACAATTCACAGTAAGAGGTGTTTCCAGCACCAGTGAGATCTGAGGAATCTTTCAGACTTTTCAACCTAATTTTACTATGTATAAAATAGTGTTTGTCGCTAAGAAGACTCTAACAAAGCATTTGCTCTGAGTCCTTAATTTACCTGGTGGAAAACAATCCTTAAATACAGGTTTAAAGTAAAAGACTTATTTGCATTTAAGGACTTGGTCTTCAGGACAGTACTGTTGAGCAACAGGTTCAGAATTTACACAGAAATCATATTTCCAAAGTTCCACAGTGCCTTGAAGGCTGCTATGAACTGTATCAGTATCAGTAGCGAAGAACTTGATTTGTTCTTTGAGTTATGTGGGCAAATGATAGGTTTTTCCACATTCATAACTGTGATGTCTGTCCTGGCTTCTCTTTGGGAGAGGAGCATCTGTTTGGGTGCTGAAATAATAGCATCAGGCCGGGCACAGTGGCTCACACCTGTAATCCCAGCACTTTGAGAGGCCGAGGCAGGAGGATCACTTGAGATCAGGAGTTCGAGACCAGCCTGTCCAACGTGGTGAAACACTGTCTCTACTAAAAATACAAAAATTAGCCAGGTGTGGTGGTGCATGCGTGTAATCCCAACCGCTTAGGAGACTGAGGCAGGAAAATTGCTTGAACCCAGGAGGCGGAGGTTGCAGTGAGCAGAGTGTGTGCCACTGCACTCCAGCCTCAGCAACACAATGAGACTTATCAAAAAAAAAAAAAAAAAAAGCATCTCTTTTTTAGAGCCTTTGAGATGGAAAGGGGATTTTCTTGTCCCTGTCTAAGAATATAAGCTACTTGTTACATTAGTAAGATTGTGTTTTGTGGGTTAGTATATATGTGCTTGAAACAGAATTCCTGGCCCCTCTACTAGATATCAGTAGGTCCTCCATTCTGCACACTGGTTGTGACAACCAAAAAAAATGTCTCTAGACATTGGCAGATGTCTCCTGGGGGAACAAAATTGCCCCTTCTTGAGAATCACTGCCTTAGATGCTCTGTTCAGGCTTAAATACGACACATAAAAGTGTTAAATTAGCAGGTGACTAATAATTTATGAGTATTGTTTGTTGAATTTTTGTATTTATCATGTTGGAAATTTAAATTTCCCTAGTCTTAATTTGGAGAGTTTAACTTTTGTTTTGTTTTATTTTGAACTACATGTTTCAACCAACTGTTAGACGTAACTCCTTCAGGTAAATTTAAGGGTAACATTTTTGAGGCAGTCTTAATTTAAAAAGTCTGTTCCTTTTCTCAGCTTCTAGAAAACTTACATATTTATCACTGACTTGAGCCAAGTGCGGTGGCTCATGCTTGTAATCCCAGCACTTTGGGAGGCCAAAGTGGGCAAGTCTCCTGAGGTCAGGAGTTTGAGACCAGCCTGGCCAACGTGGCGAAACCCTGTCTCTGCTAAAAATACAAAAATTAGCTGGGCATGGTGGTGCATGCCTGTAATCCCAGCTAATTGGGAGGCTGAGGCAGGAGAATCGCTTGAACCCAGAAGGCAGACGTTGCAGTGAACCGAGCTTGCACCACTGCACTCCAGCCTGGGTGACAGATCAAGACACTGTCTCTCAAGAAAAAAAAAAATTAAAAAAAAAAATTTATGATTGACTTGAAATGCTGGCAGTCAACCTGCTTTAGATAGCATTAACCAAAAATCCCTTGGTCCACACCCTTTCTAAATTTAGGCACTCATTCAGTCTCAAAACTCTTAAGAGCCACTCAGGACAGAGTTGGGTTGCTCTTTCTGGGATGGGAGTAGATTCTGGGGCAGATACTTTACTCCTGGCTTGTTTTTTGACCTTGAGACCTGTGGTTGGTGTTGTGAAGTTGTGCATACATACACTACAAGTAATTTTTTTGTTGTAAAAAGTGCTCTCAAGACAGAGTTTAGAAAAAACAGGAAAAGGAGAAGGGGAATGAGTGAGTAAATGAAGAGAAGGGAAGGGAGGAGGAAAAAATGTTTGTTTTAGCAGCTGAACAGGAAAAAGAACGCCAATGAAATAAGGTCATAGCTGACTTCTGAATGGTTCTGGACTTGTTTCTTGACATTGGCGACTTGTCTTCTAAGACCATTATGTAGATCTTCAATGGAACTCCTCTGTTCCTTTGTTTTGATTCCAAAAGTAAAAAGGAACAACTGCACTCTTGGGGAATTTTATTGAATAAGGTAATACTTAACGCCGCTGCTATCCAGAGTCACATTTCGGCTGAGTTTCTTTTGAGTTTTGCAGCCCTTTTTGCTCTCAGAATGTGCCAGGACTCCTCAAGTAGCTTAATTGCTGTGGTCATTCATCTCTTTCTTGAGGACCAGCTTTAAAAATCATTTTGATACTTAAAAAAATTTAAAATATAAAACTGTTTATAATAGGACTTTTAATTAGTTGGTTTGCTGGTTTCTGCATTGGTTGGCTGTTTCCTGAGAGACCTGTCATTTCTGTTCTTTGTTGTCACTGGTTATTATTTAAAAAAAAAAATTTTTTTTTTTTAAAGGCAGTCAAATTTAGCAGTGTGGGGTTGTATACCAACTTTAGTGACACTAATGTTAAGCCACTGGTTATTTTTAAGTACTTTGACTCTTTAAAAAACATTTTAAGCTTTTTAAGGATGGCCACGAAAATGAGCACAACTGTCCTTATTTTTGACTCGTGAAGAAATTTAATGTATTTAGAAGTAACGCCTTCATTATTCTTTTAATTTACAAGATGAAGTAAACATAAACAAGTTCCAGTGCTCCACACCTCACCACCACACGAGTAAAATTGCCAGTCGAAAATCCATTCCTGTCTTCTTCTTCACTTTTGCTTTTAGTAGTGTAAATACTCTAGTATGGTCTTTGTTACTTACATCACTTCTCAGGATCTGTGAGCCTGGGTGGGGGAGCCATCATTTTCTTGTTTAGGGTCTGTATTTAAATGAGACCTCAAACAAGCCTTTTAGGAAAACAATGTATCTGTCATCAACAAAGGGAAAAAGAAACGGCAGAAGTATCCTGCCTGCCTTCAGTCAACTTAAAGCCCTAAGGTTGTCAATCTGAGCCTTGGTTTCTAAGAGGAAGCAGTGTTCACATTTACCTGTTCCTGGTATTATAAACCTAGTTTGCTTTCAATTTCTCATGATTTTGAGAACAGAAAGAAACCTTTACCATACCCCAAATGCTATAGAAACCTCTCCATACTTGTAAATATGCATTTTTCAATGTAAGCTATAGTTTGCAATTCTTTTTCATTTTTTTTTCTTTTTAGTCCACATAGACCATTCTTTAGGAAGTTTGCAGTTCTTAACATTCACCAATAAATATTATTATACTCTACTGATTCACTTTGTATAATGAATGTGCAGAGCACATGAAAATTGTAAATCATTTAAAAAACACTGGGAAAGTTACAAGGCCAAGAAACTTACTGTATACTAAGGAGAAACATTTTGAATAAATCAACATAGCTACATGCTAAATGGGGCCATTTTCCAGGGTAGGTGACACCATTTTGACTGACTATTGGCAATTACATATCTCCTCTATAATTTACCTTTTTATTTTCTTTCCCTTACAATTTTTAGGTAGAACTTTAGACTTCATAGCACTGAATTAACCTGCACTGAAAGCTGTTTACCTGCATTTGTTCACTTTTGTTGAAAGTGACCATGTCTCAAGTTCAAGTGCAAGTTCAGAACCCATCTGCTGCTCTCTCAGGGAGCCAAATACTGAACAAGAACCAGTCTCTTCTCTCACAGCCTTTGATGAGTATTCCTTCTACTACTAGCTCTCTGCCCTCTGAAAATGCAGGTAGACCTATTCAAAACTCTGCTTTACCCTCTGCATCTATTACATCCACCAGTGCAGCTGCAGGTAAGCATATGAATCCAAGTGTCTTCTATTTCAAATGTTTTCTTACTCTGTTTTCTCATCTGATAAGTAGGTTGCAGATTTAGGGAGCTCTCGCATCTACCTTTAGAAAGCAAAAGAAAGGCAAAAGAAGATATCACCACCCACACTTGTTAATCCCAGATACAGAACACTGGTTGTGTAGGGAATTGACAGAGGCCTCAGTTGACAGACCATTGTAGGTTGTGAGATCGAGAATTGGAAGCTGAAAGCTACTCAAAATGTAAAGCCTCATCTGTTAAAGAGTGGTGGCTGGCAGAAAGAATTGAGCAGTAAATACCACCTTGGATATTCATCATTGTATGGAATAATTCTGCATTTAAAATTATTTTCCAGAGTAAGTTAGGCACAGCGCTTGTAGTCCCAGTGCTTTGGGAGGCTGAGGCAGGTGGATCACTTGAGGTCAGGAGTTCGAGAACAGCCTTGCCAACATGGTGAAACTCCACCTCTACAAAAAAAATATAAAAACTAGCTGGGCTTGGTGCTGCATGCCCATAATCCCAGCTACTCAGGAGGCTGAGGCAGGAGAATTGCTTGAACTCGAGAGGTAGAGGTTGCAGTGAGCTGAGATCAGGCCAGTGCACTCCAGCCTGGGCAACAGAGGGAGACTCCATCTTAAAAAAATAAAAATAAAACAGTTTCCCACAACTGACAAAGAGCTCTTGTATCTGCATAAGCCTGCTTTTTGAATGTCTAAGATTTTATCCCAAGCCAGGGGGAAGCCAGATTTACTAGAAAGCAAACAACTACACTGAGATTTATTTGTTTCTATTTTGAACAAGTAAGTTTAAGTCTGGGAGGTTCTAGAAGTAGTTTAGAAATCATAATGAGGGCCAATTAGAAATGAAATAAAGAAGCAGAGTTTTTTTCTCTTCTCCTCTCGTTTCCTTTTCTCTAGTTCGTTTCATAGGGTCTCCACTCTGTTGCCCAGGCTGGAGTACAGTAGTGTGATTATGGTTCACTGCAGCATCAGTCTCCTGGGCTCAAGTGGATCCTCTTGCCTCAGCCTCCTGAGTAGCTGGAATTACAGGTGCCTGCAACTATATATACTTGGCTGTTTTGTATTTTTAGTAGAGATGGGGTTTTGCTGTCCACGCTGGTCTTCCAACTCCTGGCCTCAAGTGATCAGCTTGCCTTGGCCTCCCAAATTGCTGGAATTAACAGGTGTGAGTTACTGTGCCTGGCTGGGAGGCTAATTTGAAAATTAGCTGGGCTTGATGATGTGCACCTGCAGTCTCAGCTACTTGGGAGGCTGAGGCAGGAGGATTGCTTGAGTCCAGGAGTTTGAGGCTGCAATACACTGTGATCATGCTACCTTACTCCAGCCTGGGCAACAGACTGAGACTGACTCAAAGCTTAGAAGCATTCAAATCTGGTTATTAGGAAAATGAAAATGAACTGAAGATACTTTGCTGGACGTGGTGGTTCATGCCTGTAATCCCAGCACTTTGGGAGGCCGAGGTGGGCGGATCTCCTGAGGTCAGGAGTGTGAGACCAGCCTCGCAACATGGTGAAACCCTGTCTCTACTAAAAATACAAAAATAGGCCGGGTATGGTAGCTTACGCAGGTAATCCCAGCACTTTAGGAGGCCAAGGTGGATGGATCACCTGAGGTCTGGAGTTTGAGACCAGCCTGACCAATGTGGAGAAACTTTGTCTCTACTAAAAATACAGAATTAGCTGGGTGTGGTGGCACATACCTATAATCCCAGCTACTCAGGAAGCTGAGGCTGGAGAATCACTTGAACCAAGGAGGCAGAGGCTGCAGTTAGCTGAGTTCACGTCACTGCACTCCAGCTTGGGCTACAGAGCAAGAGTTTATCTCAAAAAAAAGTAAAAGGTTTAAAACACTTGAGGAGAAAAATACCTACAAATATTATAGATAAGAAACTAGGCTGGGTGCAGTGGCTCACGCCTGTAATCCCTACACTTTGGGAGGCTAGGGCAGGTGGAACACGAGGTCAGGAGTTGAAGATGAGCCAGGACAAGATGGTGAAACCCCGTCTTTACTAAAATACAAAAAAATTAACTGGATGTCATCGTGGGTCCCTGTAATCCCAGCTACTCCAGAGGTTGAGGCAGAGAATTGCTTGAACCCAGGAGGCGGAGGTTGCAACGAGGTAAGATTGTGCCACTGCACTCCAGCCTGGGTGAAAGAGTGAGACTCCGTCAAACAACAAAAGCAAAAACAAACCCAATATTGTTATGAATAGGAGACAGGGTCTGATTAAAAAAGAAAGTGGGGTTGGGGGGATGCACCTGCCGTGTCCATGGAGAGAGGCTGAGGCGGCTGAGCTTCGGCCTGAGGCACCAGGGTGCCGGGATGGCGAAGATGTCGGCTTCCTTAGTCCAGGTAACTGTCCCGGCTGTGAGCAAGAGGAAGCTGCAGCCCACCTGGGCCGCTCTCACCCTGACACTTTCAGCAGTAAACACAATAAAACAACTTCCTAAAGATAAGCCTGAGCATGTAGGTGTAAAAGTTGGTGTCTGAACCAGCGGCTGTAATGGCTTTTCTTACATGCTAGAATATACAAAGACAAAAGGAGATTCTGATGAAGAAATTATTCAAGACGGAGTCAGAGTATTCATTGAAAAGAAAGCACAGCTAACACTTTTAGGAACAGAAATGGACTATGTTGAAGACCAATTATCCAGTGAGTTTGTGTTCAATAACCCAGACAGCAAAGGAACTTGTGGCTGTGGAGAAAGCTTTAATATTTGAAATCTGAGGACTCTTCTGGCCATAGGCTCCAGGAAAGCTCGTGGAAGCCTTGAGGCTCACTGCAGAAATCATGTGGCTGTCACATGCTTAATGTATGGCTGCCTTGTAAGGGAAATAAAGATTTGGATTTTGGAAATGAAAACAAAAAAGCAGGGAGGATAATAAATTTAAACAATATTCTGCTTCCCAACACCCTTCCTGCCAACATGGCAGGACCAGTGAAATAAATGGGTTGTCAGTGTGGGTATTTCTATACCATAGTCACCTTATAACAGTCTTTTCATCCCTTTCCTTATGCCTGTTTCCTTTCAGTTTCCTCCTTTGTCTTCTCATTTCCTTTACTTGTAAATCTGTTCTTAGAGTGTTTGCTTCTCCCACTCAGCTACATGGCATCTTCCATGCTACCTCCACAATTCCTTGGACTGGTTCACCAGGTAGCATTCTTGATTTGTCATAGTCCTGTAGAGATGCTGTTTTCTCCATATTTGTCATGTGAGGCTCTCTTAAAAGAAAAGACACAGACTGTTTGAGTCCTCTGGGATTTATTGCTTTTTCTTCTAAGGAGTTGTGGTGTCCAAATCCTATTGACTTTGTAAAACTCCTGTCCACCAAGGTCATTTTATTTTACTTATATAATTGTTAGTAATAAATAAGGTCTGAGGATGGCAGCCTTTGGAGAAAAGACTAGAGGATGCCCCAGGAATGAGAGTTTCACTGTATGGAAAATGACAACCATTGTTTAAGAGATGGTAATGGCATGTTGAGTTTAGTGAAATAATGGGCAGGGTACAGCTGGTAGCTGTTTCAGTAACCAGTGTCTCTCTGTTCAGAAGACCTTGTATTCCCTTAGTTGGTTTTAATAGCAGTGCTTCATCTGATTTCAAATCTTGCTTGCCTACCATGGGTTAGTTATTCCCCTGATCTCTCTCTTTTGAAGACACACCCTCTCCTAGGTTACTTGGCTTCAGCTGGTTCAGAAAAGACCCCAGTTGCGTCTTCCCTGGGAGTGTACTCCTGGAATGATTTGCAGTTTTGTATGACTGCTGCGTACTTTTGTGGACCTTCTGTTTTGTTTTTCCTCTATTTTCATATCCCTAGGAGAGTAGTAGTCTTGTATACTGCTAGTTGACTTCAGGGCTCTTACATTACTTTTCAGTTACTTCTAATGTGGCAAACACCATAGAGAAAAATCACAGTTGTGTCTTGTGAATGAGTTAATTTCAGCAAGGTCCAGCTTGAGTATAAGCTTTTGTATGAGCAAGGTCCAGCTCACTGTAAGGTAAATATTGTCCATATTGTTTGTGGATTTATAACCCACCTGAAATGTTTTCTGTATTTTTTTATACTCTTGAAACTGGTGCTGTGATTCAAAATATGTATTTTCAAACTGATGAGGTTGTCTTAAACAAAAACTATACTTAGACAAGATTTTATATATATATATATATAATTATTATTATTATTATTATTATTATTTTTTTTTTTTTGAGAAGGAGTCTTGCTCATCACCCAGGCTGGAGAGCAGTGGTGCTGCCTCAGCTCACTGCAACCTCCGCCTCCTGGGTTCAAGTGATTCTCCTGCCTCAGCCTCCTGAGTAGCTGGGACTACAGGTGCATGCCAGCACGCCTGACTAATTTTTTTGTATTTTTAGCAGAGACTGGGTTCCACCATGTTAGCCAGGATGGTCTCTGTCTCCTGACTTCATGATTTGCCCACCTCGGCCTCCCAAAGTGCTGGGATTACAGATGTGAGCCACTGACCGATTACAGATTTTTGAAGTTGCTTCTTTTCATTTTTGTCAATGGGTCAAAGAAATATGCGTCTTTTTGGAATAATTGGCTTTTTACTGTATTTTTTATTTTATTTATTTTATTTTTGAGTTGGAGTCTCGCTCTGTAGCCCAGGCTGGAGTGCAGTGGCGTGATCTTGGCTCACTGCAACCTCTGCCTCCCAGGTCCCAGTTCAAGCAGTTCTCCTACCTCAGACTCCCAAGAAGTTGGGATTACAGGCACTAGCCACCATACCTAGCTAAGTTTCGTATTTTTTAGTAGAGACGGGGTTTCACCATGTTGGCCAGTCTGGTGTTGAACTCCTGACCTCGTGATCCACCTGCCTTGGCCTCCCAAAGTGCTGGGATTACAGGCGTGAGCCACCGCACCTGGCCTGCTTTGTATTTTTTAGTCCTTATCTGCCGCCCAGGCTGGAGTGCAGTGGTGCGATCATGTCTCACTGCAGCCTCTACCTCTTAGGCTCAAGTAATCCTCCCACCTTGGCCTCCTGAGTAGCTGGGACCGCAGGTGCATGCCACCACACCCAGCTAATTGTTTTTTATTCTTTGTAGAGATGAAGTCTTGCTATGTTGCCCAGGCTTGTCTAGAGTTGCTGGGCGCAAGCAATCCACTCACCTTGGCCTCCCAAAATGCTGGGATTACAGGGGTGAGCCACCTCGTCTGGCCATGTTTTGCTTTTAAAACTCCAAATAGTGTTTGGCTATTTGGCATTCTGAACAGAGAAAATTCTCAAGCACCTGTGATTGATTCCCGTAAGTTTTCAGCTCTGGACCTCCTCCCGTCTGCAGCTCACTTCTGACTCCTCTCCTGCTTGTTGCACACAGACCTTAGGGCTGGGAGAAGACGTGATGGGAGATCAGTTTTTTCACTTGTTAGCAATCCAAAGGTTTGAAGATGCAAAGTAGAAATTAGTCTCAAAGTGAGTATTTTGTATTGTCTCTGGTTTCATTTATCCTTGTCATTCCCCTTATCAGAGAATGAAAGTCTGACTATAATTTTAAATTTTGCTAATCATTATTTAAGAATTCAGTCTTTTTAGAACATGTGGAAAAAAGAGAATTCAGTCTTTGAAACTTGTTTGGTATCTGTAATAACAGCAAGTTTTGGAACTTAATTCTTGCATATCTGGAGTTACCTTTTTTCCCCAACCATCTAGGACATGGAGATATGGGGCTGTCTTTTGCAGCTGTAGTGTAAGATGATACAATATGAGAGAAAAGGAATTGAGCCCTCTGTTTCTGATTCTAACCTTGCAGCAAAGATAATATAATTAAGGATGAGCGATTTATCTCATTATACCTCATTTTCCTTCACATGTTAACCTCAAGCCTTGAATAAATCAAATGTTTCTTTTCATTTGACTAAAAGTAACATCAGGCACAATCATGAATAATCACCGTAGCATAACACAGTTGAGTTGCCTTTGAAGTCAGATAGATCTGGGTTTGAATCTCAGCTTGTTACTAGCTGTGTGATCTTGGGCAAGTTGCTACTTTTTTTCAGTTTCCTCATCTGTAAAATGGGGATAATAATACCCACCAAATAGGTTTATTACGAGAATTTAATGAGAGCATATATGTTAACGTGTGGAGCACAATGCCTGGCACCTAGTAAATGCTTGAGAAATGGTAGCTGTTATTATTAAGCAATTAAGAAGAATATTTCCCACTCACACCAAACTAGCTTAAAAATGTTATAAAGCATAATTCTATTTGAAATGTGTCTTTATATTTAGAAGGCAATTAGGGGCCAGAAGCAGTGGCTTATGCCTGTATTCACAGCATTTTGGTAGGCTGAGGCTGGCAGATCACTTGAGGTCAGAAGTTCAAGACCAGCTTGACTAACATGGTGAAAACCCGTATGTACCAAAAAATAGAAAAGTTAGCTAGACTTGGTGGTGCATACCTGTAGTCCCAGCTACTCAGGAGGCTGAGGCAGGAGAATGACCTGAACCTGGGAGGCAGGGGTTGTAATGAGCTGAGATGGCACTCTGCATTCCAGCCTGGGCAACAGAGTGAGACCTTGTATCAAAAAATAAATTAATTAAAATTAAAAGAGGTAGTCATTTTAAAATAATTGTAGTAGTTTCCCTACAGGATTTTTTTGCAGACCTTAACTTTGGGATTCCCTTTATTGTTTTTATTATATTTTGGCTCGTGTACTTTCTCACTTGAACTTTTAGTAATTTAGTTAGTTTGGCTGTGTGTTCATCTCTAACCCCATTTTTTCTTTTTACCCATAAGTTGTTCAAAGATGAGAAGTTGTTCTCTCTCTCAAATACTTAGATATTTGAAAAATCAGAGATATGGTGTACTTTTAATTCTATCAAGAGATATGGTGTACTTTTAATTCTATCAAAACCAAGATTCTAAACTTGATACCAACAGAATGCAGCAGAGTGGCAAGTAGTGCCAGATGGAGAAAGTCCTAGAGAAAGGCAAGACTGTTCATGAGAAGAACTTGGTGGAGTTTTCTTTTTTTTTTTAAAGCATTTTCCCCTTCAGCATGTATCCATGAGACAGTCACCAAGATGACCCAGGGATTATACTGTGTTGCAGGCTTTTGCCATTTGACTTTACTGTCTACCAGGGTTTTGAGGTCATGTTGTTGTTGTTTGTACTTAAATGAGTAGTCTGGTGAACTGCAGAACATATACAGGAGATCCTTGATGTCGGGATGTGTCAAGGGGAGTAAAAAGGATTCTTTTTTTATTTTTTTGAGATGGAGTCTTCCTCTGTGGCCCAGGCTGGAGTGCAGTGGTATGATCTCAGGTCACTACAACCTCCGCCTCCTGGTTCAAGCAGTTCTCCTACTCAGCCTCCCGAGTAGCTGGGACAGGCGTGCACCACCATGCCTGGCCAATTTTTGTAGTTTTAGTAGAGATGGGGTTTTACTGTATTGGCTAGGCTGGTCTTGAACTCCTGATCTCAGGTAATTCACCTGCCTCTACCTCCCAAAGTGCTGGGATTACAGGCATGAACCACTTTGCCCAGCAATTTTTTTTTTTTTTTTTTTGAGATGGAGTCTCCCTCTATTGCCCAGACTGGGGTGCAGTGGTGCAGTCTTGGCTCCCTACAGTCTCTGCCTCCTGGGTTCAAGTGATTCTCCTGCCTCAGCTACCCAAATAGCTAGAATTACAGGCATGTGCCACCACGCCTGGCTAACGTTTATATTTTTAGTAGAGATGGGGTTTTACCCTGTAGGCCAGGCTGGTCTGAAACTCCTGACCTCAAGTGATTTGTCTGCCTTGGCCTCCCAAAGTGCTAGGATTACAGGATGAGCCACCACACCTGGCCAATACAGGATTCTTCTTCTTTTTTTTCCTTCGTTTCTTTTTTTTCTTTCTTTTTCTTTTAGAGACAGGGTCTCGCTATGTTGCTCAGGCTGGAGTGCAGTGGCTATTCGCAGGTGCAATCCCACTACTGATCAGCACGGGAGTTTTGACCTGCTCTGTTCTAACCTGGGCCGTTTCACTCCTTCTTAGGCAACCTGGTGGTCCCCTACTCCCAGGAGGTCACTATATTGATGCCAAACTTAGTGTGGACACCAGATCAACATAGCACACTACAGTAGCCCAGAACTCCTGGGCTCAAGCGATCCTCCCACCCCAGCCTCCCGAGTAGCTGGGACTACAGGCATATGCCACCGTGCCTCGCCAATACAGGATTCTTTATGTTTTTTTTTTCTTTAGTGGAAGCTGTGCACTGAGGGAATCCTAAAATTAAGACCTACAAGAAAAATCAGCTATTAAGGCAAGTTGCCTCACCCCTTAGGCGTCAAATTTAAATGATCTAGACATACTCAAATCTAGGTTTCTCTTGTAAATAATGTGTAAGTGAGATAAAGTGATACTCCATGATAAAATCAGAAAAATTAAAAGTTTCAATTTTTTTGTTTTGTTTTTTTTTTGAGACAGAGTCTCAAAAATCTCTCTGTCATCCAGGCTGGAGTGCAGTAGTGTGTTCTCGGCTCACTACAACTTCCACTTCCTGGGTTTATGCTTCAGCCTCCCGAGTAGCTGGGATTATAGACCTGTGCTAGCACACCTGGTTAACTTTTGTATTTTTAGTGGAGACGGGGTCTCATCATGTTGGCCAGGCTGGTCTTGATCCTGACCTCAGGTGATCTGCCCACCTCAGCCTCCCAAAGTGCTGGGTTTACAGGCATGAGCCACCACACATGACTGCTTCAATTGATTTGTTAAATTCTGAAGTAGTGAATCTCAGATCTTTGGGGTGCATCAGAATTACTTTGGCAACTTATTAAAATACACATGCTTTAAATCCTATCACTTTAGAAGGCTGAGACGAGAGGATCACTGGAGCCCAGGAGTTTAAGGCCAGCCTAAGCAACATAGGGAGACCCTGTCTCTGCAAAAATTAAAAAATTAGCTAGGTATGGTGGCGTGTGCCCATATTCCCAGCTACTCAGGAGGCTGAGGTGGGAGGATTGTTTCAACCCAGGAGGCTGCAGGGAGCTATGATTGTGCCACCGCACTCCAGCCTGGACAGCAGAGCAAGACCCCATCTCAAAAATTGAACAAAAGGGTGATTATGTTTTCAAACAAGAGCCCATAAACACATTACAGCATCAAAACAAAATTGTCTTAATTTGTGTGAAGTACTACTATGTGTTTAAATGAAGTTTGCAAAATCTCTTTCATGAGAAGTAATTGGAAGAGAATTTCAAAGCTGGACATGGTGGGTCATGCCTGTAATCCTAGACTTTGACAGGCTGAGGCAGGTGAATCACTTGAGGTCAGGAGTTCAAGACCAGCCTGGCCAATGTGGTGAAACCCCGTCTGTACTGAAAATACAAAAATTAGCCGGGCATGATGGCAGGTGCCTATAATCCCAGCTACTCGGTTGGCCGAGGCAGGAGAATTTCTTGAACCCAGGAGGTGGACATTGCATTGAGCTGAGATTGAGCCACTACAATCCAACCTGGGGACAGAGTGAGACTGCATCTCTTATTTATTTATTTATTTTTTAAAGACGGGGTCTCACCACGTTGGTCAGGCTGGTCTTGAACTCCTGACCTCAGGTGATCCGCCCACCTTGGCCTCCAAAGTGCTTGGATTACAGGCGTGAGCCACCACGCCCGGCCGAGGCTGCATCTTAAAAAAAAAACAACACAAAAACAAAACAGAATTTCAGTGTATACACACACAGTCTTTTTTTTTTTGTTTATGAAAATGACAAAAAAGGGTAAGAAGGGGATGACAGGATAAATTGTCAAGATAAGACCAGGCCTCTTGAACGTGTTTCATGAACATTAAAAGTGTTCAAGAGACATATTACAGTCTATGTCAGGTTTCATGAATTGAGAGCTCACACTCTTCATTTCTAGGAATTTACGATACAGCTGACACTTGGAGATCAGCACTGGGGAGCTGAGTGAACTAGTATTAAAAAGGTTAAACACAGCTACTGCCAAAGCTTTGAAGGGAACAAAATTTTCTAAGCCCACAGTCTGCCCTTTTGATAGTGAAGGAAGGAATCTAGGTCTTATGTATGGGCCAAACAGTTTCAGAAGGGTGTCTAAAGACACTGTTTAGTATGTATATTAACAAGCTTAACAAACTTGTTGATTTTGAAAGCACAGATTCTACACTACCAGTGACAAATACTTATTTTTGGGGGGGGAATCATTAACCTCATTAAAAAGCAGTGGTTTCCAATCTGTGGTCCTTCAACTCCTGACAATCTGGAAAGGCGGTCATAGGAAGGATGACGGGTGACCATACGATTTCAAAGATTTCTGAAAAGTTTAATGAGAATAAATTTTTTGATAAGATTATATAGATTACCAAGAATACAAGTTTTATCTAGAGTCACATCAAGTCAGTGTGGTAATACTGATTGTAATTTTGTTGGTCAGAAGTACTGATTGTCAATTGTATGTCTGTTAATTATTAAAAAAGAATGAGAAAATGTAAATACTACTTAAATACAAGGCAGCAGGTAGTATCTCTTCAAACAAGGGACCCACGCAGGGAGAATACTAATCCAGAAGGCCTGGCTGGTGAAGAGCTGGGGATCAGTGACCTGGAGGCTGTGTCAGGAATGGCTGTTTTAGCAGAGACTCCCTCACATACATGAAGTCATTCCAGGTCTTGGTACGTAGGAAGGAATCTGGGAAGTTCTCAGACACATCTTTCTTGTTAATTTTGATTTCTTTGTGATAATACTTTTTTCATATTTATTCTCTACTGCAGACACATTCTATGGGTCAGAGCTGCTCTTAAAATGATTCAAGCTGTACTTAAAATGCAATTACATGAATTTTGTAAAAAATACAATTCTAATGTAAGGGAGAGAGAGATCAGTAATTCGTGTGGCCCTCTGTGCAAACTCCAAAGATATTCTTATAAAGTTGATTCATGCATTAAATTTAGTTGAACCAATTATAGTACAGAATCAGGTCATTTTTATTTCTCTGTATATACATCGTAAAGAGGCATTTTAAAGTGGATTTTTGTGTGCATTTAGATTTTGTCATTGCTAGTGTTCTGTTTTTGATATGAAAGTGTCGTGTTTAAATATGATTGTGCACTGACACTAATCTTTCCAGGCTGGCTTTCTTTTTAAATGGTTTGTAAAGGCCTGTGCATTGGATGAACTGAGAGAAAAAAATTGGAAAATGAATAACGTGTATTTTCTGAAGTTAATAATTTTGAGATAACCTGTTGTATATGAAAATGGAACTCATTTTCCCAACAAGTCGCTACAGGTCAAATTCCTAACAAGTTACCACAGGTCAAATTGTATTAGAAATGTCAAGAATGGAAATAATCTGAATATTTTGTGGGCCTTGTGTGACTTCTCCAAAGAGAATTGGGTTGCTGCTTCCTCATGTTTCCTTAAGGTGCACATCATGTTGTATTGTAGCTCTTTGGGTGTGCTTTGTGTTCTTTGAAATCCTCTGGGGCAGGAATTGTTTCTTAAGCTTAGCACAGTGCTTTGCATCCTCATAATAAATGCATCGTTCAGTAGTGTGTAGAGACATACTTCTGAGTGTAAGCCAATAACCTTGTCTCTCTCTCTCTTTTTTTTTTTTTTTTTTTTTAAGAGATGGGGTTTCTCCATGTTGGCCAGGCCGGTCTGTAACTCCTGACCTCAGGTGATCTGCCCACCTGGGCCTCCCAAAGTATTGGGATTACAGGCGTGAGCCACCGCGCCTGGCCTAACCTTGTCAGTTAGTACAACCAAGGTTATAGTGATTAAGTATTCTCAAACAGTAAAACAA
Source organism: Cheracebus regulus (assembly GCA_963574635.1). NCBI lineage: Eukaryota > Metazoa > Chordata > Mammalia > Primates > Pitheciidae > Cheracebus > Cheracebus regulus. The sequence goes on from CAUYQU010031511.1 coordinate 26,293, forward strand.
TTTGGACAGTTAACATAGGATTTTTTAATCATGAAATTTGCTGTGTTTTGGAACTTACTTCTGAAAACCATACCATATAGCTTTCACTGATAATGTCGTGGGGTTATGTTGTGGCTCCTCTTATAGCCCTCAGAGTAGATTTTGTGCTGTTGACTGTGTATTAATATGGAGAAATCACAGCATGTTCTTGAATTCCCTTGTCTGATGCCTAGCAATGAGCCACCCAGGTCCTTTTGTGTAATGTATCACGAATCCAATTACTAGAAAGCATTCTACTACTTTTTATTTGAGTATCATTCTCATACCAGAAAAAAACCAGTTCTTTGTTGATTCTTTCTTGCAGAAAGTATAACCCCTACTGTAGAACTAAATGCACTGTGCATGAAACTTGGAAAAAAACCAATGTATAAGCCTGTTGACCCTTACTCTCGGATGCAATCCACCTATAACTACAACATGAGAGGAGGTGCTTATCCCCCGAGGTATGTGTGAGGTTTTTCTTTTTTTGTTTTTTGGTTTTTTTTTGGTAAAACACAGGTGAAAATATGTCTGATCTTTTACATAACTAGTAACCTCTAGATTGTGGCGGGAGTAATGATTTGGTTTGGGCCTGCCAAGTGTTGAAGTGAGTCTTAATTATGTTTGTGCCTTTGGAACTGTGTCTTTGTGCCCCTCCTTTTTTTTTTTTTCCCCTGAGGAGGTCTTGCTCTGTCGCCCAGGCTGGAGTACAGTGGCACACTCTCAGCTTACTGCAACCTCTGCCTCCCAGGTTCAAGTGATTCTCCCTGCCTTAGCCTCCTGAGTAGCTGGGATTATAGGCACCCACCACCATGCTCGGGCAATTTTTTTTTTTTTGTATTTTTGTATTTTTTAGTAGAGACGGTATGTTGCAAAGTTGGCCAGGCTGGTCTTAAACTCCCGACCTCAGATGATCCGCCTGTCTTGGCCTCCCAGAGTGATGGGATTACAGGCGTGAGCCACCATGCCTGGCTGCCCCTCCTTTTTTTTTTTTTTTAATTAATTGAGACAGGATCTCCCTATGTTGCCCAGACTGGTCTTGAACAGGGTTCAAGGGGTTCTCCTGCCTCAGCCTCCTAAAGTGCTAAGATTAGAGGCGTGAGCCACTACACTTGGCCCTGTGTGTTTCTTTACTGCTCTTGGAAAGGGCCTGAGCATATTCCTCACTGGCAGTGTGGCTTGTGCCCTCAAGCAGTCTGGTTAAAGATCACTCTTGTAACTTCTTTGTGTAAATGAATTATATTTGGACATTATTCCCATAGCATCATGATGCCTGCAATACAGTGATTCCTAGCATTTGTAAATACCCTATTATTGGGTATTTTTTGATTTTTGAACCCGTGAGCTTTGTAAATAGCTTTGGCGCAATAAAATATTAATTGAAACCTGAAAATGCCATGCATTGAAAATCTTTTGCTCGTGGTAATAAGACATTAGTGGATAGATGATGAGCAAAATGGAATTCTTCATTTCCCCGCTCTCTGTTTGAGGGTAAAGCCATTTTAAAAATATAAGCTATGAAATGGATAAGAAACTGGGTTCTGCTAGGTAGGCTACAACTTGTTGGGATTTCTCAAAATGAGAATCCTTCCTAAAAGACTTGTGCATTAAAATTCCCAGCCTCCTATTGGAGACATGCAAGTGTAAAGCTAAGATCTGAGAAGGCAGAGCAAGCTATGTTTCTGTCTCAGCCAAAGTCTAATTCATTTTAGATTTTATCAGTACAGGTTAGCATGGTACATTGAATTCATACTTTATAAGCCATTGTATTTCATGAAACATAAGTTTGGATTGCTAAACACTCTTTGCTTATACTGTGTAGCAATTCTAATTCAGTTTAAGCTTTTATGAAATCTGGATATATTGATGAAGAGTGATTAGCATCAAACACTAATGTGAGGAGGATCGTGATGAAGGAAAGATTTGCATTTGCTAGAGGATGTATGGGTGACTTACCAACTTGAGACTGTAATTTGCCTAACCCCCTTTTATTTCTAGGTACTTTTACCCATTTCCAGTTCCACCTTTACTTTATCAAGTGGAGCTTTCTGTGGGAGGACAGCAATTTAATGGGAAAGGAAAGACAAGACAGGCTGCAAAACATGATGCTGCTGCCAAAGCGTTGAGGATCCTGCAGAATGAGCCTCCGCCAGAGAGGCTGGAGGTGAGGAGCGGAGCCCAGGTTCTCTGACACTTTGACAGGATAAAAGGGTCATGGGGAGATATCACTACACGTTATCTTTTCTAAGAAGGCACATTGACAGCTGTCCATAATTTTTCTTTGAATGCCTCCAAGATTTTGTGCTCTGTAGCTTTCTTGCTTTTTACCCCTTTTTTCTTTTAAAATTTCTTAAGAAAATCAGTTGCCTTCTTTTTTACTTGATGGCATGGTTTTGAGTGACATGATATGGTGTGAACATGTTAGCAAATTTGCGTTTCAATTGAGTTGTGAAGAACATGTATGGATGAAGTCTTCAGTGCCGAAGATTATGCTTGCCAGAATCTACTGTGATTTATGGTACCAGGTTAGAAAATTTTCTGAAGCTGTTTTTGACTAGCCAGTCTTGATTATATAGAAGTGCCTGTTACATATTGCCACATAATGGACCATCACAACATTTAATGATGGTTTAAACATCTCCAGGCATTTATTTTGCTCATGAGTCTGCAGTTGAGGCAGGGCTTGGCAAGGGTTGTTCCACACAGCTTTGGTTGAGGTGGCTTTGCAGGGGGATGAAGGATCTGCTTTTAAGATGGCTCACTCATGTGGCTGGTAAGTTGGTGCTTGCTGTCAGCTAGGAACTCAGCTGGGGCTCTGGCCCCAGGACCTCATTTCATCACTGGGTGACCTATGGAAACATTGCTTACACTTCCTCATGGTATGGTGTCTGGTTGCCAAGGGTAAGCATCCTAGAAGATAGGAAATGGAAGCAGTTGCCAGTTTCTTAAGGCTTAGGCCCAGAAAACACAGCATTGAGTGTGCCATACTCTACAGGTCAAGCGGTCACAGAGCCCAGATTCAAAGGAAGGAGATAGAGAATGTCACTTTAAAAAAAATTGATGTAAAAATTATGTAGCCTAAATTTACCACTTTAAGTGTACAATTCAGTGGATTTTAGTACATTCATAATATGGAGAATCCCACTTCCAAAGGAAAGGATTGTCAAAGAATTAGGGGACATGTTTTAAAATCACCATGATAGGAAAAAACATTTTTGTGACTAAACAGCAATATAATTCTTAAGGAATCAGTAACTCCATGCCATGGAGGGGTCAGAGCATTAGTGAATATCTTTGGCCAGGTAGAATCTTATCACAGATAAAGTCACAAAGTCCAGAAGAAGCCTAGTGAATTGAAAACACTGAGATTTCATAATTCTGTTTAATCACAGCAGGAAAATGCCACCTGAAAATATCTCTGGGTAGCATTTGATTTTTCTTCCCCAGGAAACATGTTCACAAAGAACAAGAAGAACTTTCAGAGAACAGTGAGCTAAGTATGTGATGAGAGGTGTAGACCCGAGTGGACCTTGGGCAGGGTGCCTGCTGAGGTCTGTTGTATCCAGCTGCCACCCAGGGCGACCCAGCTCAGGGTTCATGGCTGGCCACACAGAAGCGATTTGTTTTTCTTTTGTTACACTGCGTTTTCATTTTCCACTGTAATCACCTATTCTAACAGATGATCTGTTTCCAGGGCCTACTGAGGACCAAATAACAGAAAATGAGGCTGTAGCTAAAAGAGGAGGATTTAGTTAAGTTAAAAGGATGAACTTTTCAGTGGTTAGATTTGTTAAAACACCAAAAAGGTAGTAGTATAATGTGAGTTATTTTGGAGGCTTTTCAGTTTTTTACTTGACTGGTGCTAATTTAATTGTAGTCAGATGGAGTAGGTATTTCTGGTTCCTTCCAGCCGACAGTTGATAAACAATTGCTGGGCACTGATATAGGGATTTTCTGCATCACAATCACTTGAGAAGTTAAAAAAAAAAAAAATTTCTAGGCCCAACCCCAGGATTCTAATGCAATAGGTCTAGGGTAAGACCCAGGAATCTGACTTTTGCCTTTTTTTTTTTTTTTTTTTTTTTTTTGAGACAGTCTCCCTCTGTCGCCCAGGCTGGAGTATAGTGGAATGATCTTGGCTCACTGCAACTTTCACCTCCTGGGTTCAAGCGATTCTTGTGCCTCAGCCTCCTGAGTAGCTGGGACTACCAGCACTTACCATGATGCCCAGCTAATTTTTGTATTTTTAGTAGAGACTTAGTTTTCAGCATGTTGCCCAGGCTGGTCTCAAGCTCCTGAGCTCAGGTGATCTGACCCCTTTGGCCTTCCAAAGTTCTGGGATTGTGGGCGTGAGCCACTCAGCCATGTTGTTGTTAATGAGCTCTTGGAGTGGTTCTGAGGTATGGTCAAGGTTGGGGAACCACAGATCTAAATGCTGTCAGTACTTCCCTAGGAGTGAGTCCTCCATGAGAGTGATCACAATATTGCTACAAAGGATGAGCGCCTGTTAGAGTTTCTGAGTCTTGTGCTCTCACTCACTAGAGCAGCATTGGTTGACACAGTCCTGCGGACAGCAGCTGTTGTAGACATGTTCTCCTGGGCTGAGTTTTCACTGGCTCCTGTGAAATCTTAGAGGAGCTTTGCTGGGAGCGGTATTTAAATCTGCTTGTGCCCTTTGACTTTTCTCCTCTGTGCCCCTTTTCTAGCTCTGTAGAGTTTGAAGTAGAGCCCATGCCTTTCAGAAATGGCTTAAAGGCTGGCCTTGGCCAGTGAAATGAAGAGTCATTAACTCAGAGAAGACATACTCGAAGTACTAGATGAGTATCCCTTATCCTAAATGCTTGGGACCAGAAGTGTTTTGGATTTCAGAGCTTTTTTTGATTTTGGAATATTTTTCCATTATACGTAATGAGATATCTTGGGGATGGGACCCAAGTCTAAACATAAAATTTGTGTTTCCTATACATCTTATACACAAAGGCTAAATGTAATTTTATTTTTTTTCTTGGGGATATTGAATAAGCTGTTTTGACTGTGATGCGTTGCATGAGGTCATTTATGGAATTTTCCATTTGTGGCATCATTTTGGTGTTCAGAAGTTTGATTTTTGGAGCATTTTAGATTTTGGATTTTTGAATTAGGAATGATTAACCTGTAGCAAGTGAAATACTTGGCCTCTTTCGTAAATGTGCTGCCCTTCATTTTATCAGGCACTGTGATAGTCGGCAGTAGAGGAATAAAGAGAGTTTTAAAAGATAACTTTTTTTCCTTAAAAATAGTGCATATGGGCTATAAAAAATACTAAATTCAAAAACAAGGAAAAATAAATGATTTATAAAGTTACCACTTATAGATAATCACATATAAACCATTTGGTGTATATTCACTGACAAGCACATATGCAGGTAAATACAGTGCCTATCTATTTCATAAAAATGGCATGACAGTGTACAGTAACCACCTTTTTTCACTGATGGGTGTATCTTGAATATGTTACGTCATTTACTTATAATTCTTTGGAGGACTCAGTTCATTACACACATAAGCACTTTTTAATGGCTGCAAAATATTCTACTGTGTGAATGCACTGCTTTATTTTCCAACAGGGACTTGATTTTTAGGTTGTTTGCAGTTTTCCCTCTTATAAAATGGGTCAGGAAGAACATTGTTGCAGTAAAGTCTTTGTCCACAGTCCTAGAAGTGGAATTGCTGAACCAGAGGGCATATACGGTGGTACATATGGCCAAGTTCTCCACATATAGAGGGTGCCATTTTAGAACCTGCAGACAGGTCGTAAGCAGCCTGTGTGTCCACAGCCTGGCAACATTGGAAGTGATCATTTTAAACAAATTGTCAGTGTTGCTGTGGAAAATTTGTGGAGCATGTGATTGTATGGTAGATCAGTGCATCTTCTCTAGAAGATATGCAGTAAAGCCAGCACTTCCTGTCTATAGGGCAGGTATAGTCTGGACCCTCCATGCCAGCGCTGTGCTAGACCCTGAGTTGAAAACAGCCAGTGCTGTCCCTTTTCCTGTGAACTTAGTCAAATGGAGCTGCCAGACGTTAACATTAATGTCAGCAAAAAGTGAAGTTAGTACAAGGTTGTACAAGTGACAAGGATTAGAAGAACATAAAATATCTCATTTAGGTTGGAGTAATGGTGGTGAGTTCCGAGCAGTCTTTTCAGAGGAAGAGATGTTTCGGTTGAGACTAAAGATCAGCAAAGAGCAGGGACAGTATATGCCCAGAGAGGAAGCGGCAGTTGCAAAGCCTCCAAGTTAAGAAAAAGTGCATGGGTTACTTAATTATTTACTTATTTAATCTAAGGTTTGTGCTAATAAAGGATGAGTTTTACTCAGTGTCTGAGCTATTAGGAGCATTATGGTCATAGCTGCAGAGTCTGTAATAGAGAAAAATGGGCTAGCTTCAATGTCCATTACTAGGAAAGTGGTTAAAAACATGGCTGCGTTTATCCCATGAGTACCAGAGTATGGTATCTAATATACACAGGCATGAAAGGGGATCAAGATGCAGAGCTGTGATCCTCTTGGTGTTTCAGTGAACAGCAAAGCCAACTGTAAGTGTGGGTGTGTATTTTCTTTCCCTTTTTTTTTTTTTTTTTTCCGAGACAGGGTCTTGCTCTGTCTCCCAGGCTGGAGTGCAGAGGTATGATTGTGGCTCACTGCAACCTTGACCTCCCTGGGTTCAGGTGGTCCTCCCATCCCTGCCTTCTGAGTAGCTGGGACTATAGATGCATGCCACCATGCCCTGCTAATTTTTGTATTTTTTTTTTTTATAGAGTTGGGGTTTCTCCATGTTGCCCTGGCTGGTCTTAAACTCCTAGGCTTAAGTGACCTGCCCACATTGTCTCCCAAAATACTGGGATTACAGGCATGAGCCACCTTAAATAGCCTGAAGTTTTAAAAATATTTTGTTTTACTTTTGTAAAAATGAATAAATGCAGCTCTTTCTGGTTTTGAGTCCTTATCTTCACTTGGGACAGTTGCATACTTAAGTAGGTGTAAAGTTATAATGAAAGACCCATTTATGTATTTTCTTGAGATGGGGTCTTACTCTGTCACTTGGACTGGATTGCAATGGCGTGATTTTTGGCTCACTGCAACTCCGCCTCCTGGACTCAAGCAATCCCTTCCACCTCAGCCTCCAGAGTAGCTGGAACCACAGGCATGTGCCACCACACCTGCTAATTTTTGTATATTTGGTAGAGGTGAGGTTTCACCATGTTTCCCAGGCTGGTCTTGAACTCCTGAGCTCAAGTGACCCACACGCCTTGGCCTCCCAAAATGCTGGGATTACAGGCATGAGCCACAGCGCCTGGCCTAAAATTGGAGACCTTAACAATCTCCTTGTTTTCCTTAGTGTTCATTGGGCCTTAGTTTTCTTTTTATTCTTTTATTTTTTTTCTAACAGAGACGAGTCTCGCTATTATTGCCCAGGCAGTGGCTATACACAGATGTAATCATAGTACCCTGTGGCCTTGAAGTCCTGGTTTCAAGAGTTCCTCTCACCTCTTGAGTATCTGGGACTACAGGCATGCTTGTGGTTGGCTCAGGTTTTTATTTTTAAATTGTTTTTTGAGACAGAGTCTCATTCTATCGCCCAGGCTGGAGTGAGTGCAGTGGCATGATCTTGGCTGACTGTAACCTCCGCCTCCTGAGTTCAAGCGACTATTCTGCCTCAGCCTCCCGAGTAGACGGGACTACAGGTGGACACCACCATGCCCAGCTGATTTTTGTATTTTTAGTAGAGATGGGGTTTCACCATATTGGCCAGGCTGGTCTCGAACTCCTGAACTCATGATCTGCCTGCCTGGGCCTCCCAGAGTGCTGGGATTACAGGCATGAGCCACTGTGCCCAGATAGGTTTCCTTTTTTTTTTTTTTTTGAGACATGAGTCTCGCTCTGTCACCCAGGCTGGAGTGCAGTGGTGCGATCTTGGCTGACTGCAACCTCCACACCTCCCAGGTTCAAGCGATTCTCCTGCCTCAGCTTCCCAAGTAGCTAGGACTATAGGCGCATGCCACCACTACAGGTGCATGCCACCACCAGCTAATTTTTATATTTTTAGTAGAGACGGGATTTTACCATATTGGTCAGGCTGGTCTTGAACTCCTGACCTTGTGATCCGCCTGTCTTGGCCTCCCAAAGTGCTGGGATTACAGGAGTGAGCCACCACGCCCAGCCCAGGTTTCCTTTTTTAAGCTGCTTTTTCAAGCTCTTTAAGGAATGATATTGCATGAGTTTTATTCTTTTTTAGAGGTGTTAACAAAGAACTGAAAGTATACTTATTTTTTAAAAGAGTGCAAAACTCATTTTTTCTTACAATTATCATAGCAGCCTTTTGGATCTTTTTATAAATCTTTACAAGATGGGATCTTAGGGTTCTTGATTTTCCTTTGTTTTGAAACATTTCGCTATTTGTTATTGTACGTAATTATTTCAGTACTAGTCATCATCTGTTCCCAAATATGCCAGATAAGATGAAAATCATAAGAAAATGGAAGGATGATAAAGTCTCTGGGTGGATATACAATAATGAAATAATTGTAATGACTGCACCATCTTTTATTATTCTTATGGCCTTGCCCAGGCTATTGCATTGTCTTTCAAGAGGTTAAAAAAGAAGCCTGGAGACACCATCTTTTGAGTCTCCTTTTTGCTTTCATTGAACCCAGGTGAGAATCCAGAATTTTTCTATTTTTCATCTGTAACGTCAAGGAGAAGAGAATTGACAGAGGAAGACATTGCCGATAGTTATAGACAAACGACAAGATGAATGCAAAAAGACAGATAGATGGCAGCACTCCATACTGTAATGATGATGGTGAGATTGTCTAAGCAAAATCTTAGACACTGAGTCTTCATATGATAGCATAGATGAATTTCCCCAAACTCAAGAATCAACTAGTTATCAATGTATTTCTATAATGTACGGAAAGGAAACATGTATTCTCATCTAGTCATTGAACAGAAAGGACTTCATCATGCAACATTTTTCAAAAAGAAGCTGCCCCATTCTGTTTGGATTTAAAAAAAAAGGACATGTGACAAGATTCTTTTATGTTTGGTTGCCAGTGTTTATTTCTTACGACTTACTGTCAACAAAGTAAGTGGACAAATGCACAAGAAAGTGTGAGTCCAAAGGTGATTAGAAGAAAATACAAATAAAAATGACAAAAATCACTGTATTGATTCTTCTGTTGGTGTTTATAAATCCAAAAATGGAAGCGTTTTGTACTTAAGGAGCAAAGAAGATGACTTTCTCTTCAACAGAATTATGAGTCTGTTTCAAAAGCAGTGTGTTTTGACAGTGCCAGTACATGAAGAATCTGAAGTCCTGATAAGTTAGAACCTATCGGAGATGGACTTGGAATCTGGCATTGCCATGCATAGGCTGTGCCCTAGTTTCGGGTGCATCAAGTGATGAGCAGTTAGTTGCATATAGAGGACCTTGGTTTTTTTCAGGTATATATGCCTTCCAAACTAGAAACATTGGGATAAGAAGTTGGGTTTGCTGTGTTTAAGTTCTTATTAAGATGTCTAATAAAATGGCTTTTGTCATCCTTTTATTTGGTAAATTGTTTATAAAATGACTTTACATATAGAAAAATAAGAGAATCTGTTGGAGCCAGATAATAAAAGGTGATGGCTAATTTTCCTAGCACACTGTGAGGGTTAAGTATGGTTCACAGCATTTCTTTCTTTTCTGTTTTTTTGTTGTTGTTGTTGTTTTGAAATAGTCTTGCTCTGTCACCCTAGCTGGAGTGCAGTGGCAAGATTGTGGCTCACTGCAGCCTTGACCTCTTGGCCTCAGATGATCTTCCCATCTCAGCCTCCTTTGTAGCTGGGACTACAGGCGTGCACCACCACACCTGGCTAATCTTTGTATTTTTTTGTAGAGATGTGGGTTTTGCCATGTTGCCCAGGCTGGTTTTGAACTCCTGGGCTCAAGTGATCTGCCCACCATGGCCTCTCAAATTGCTGAGATTACAGAGATGAACTATCACACCTGGCCTCTTTCTTAATGTTGCCTAGATTTTATTGCTGAGTTATACACTATAGAATCATTGTTAACATTAATTACTTCATTGTGAAGATACGACTGATCAGGCCCACTAAACCTTCCTCATTTTACTGGGAATGGTTTTTGTGGATTAGTTTTGAACTGTTTGCTGCCTCCCTACTTGTAACATTTTGTCAGACTGGATAATATGAAATTTTTTAAAGAACCAGGCATGGTGGTTCATTACTGTAATCACAGCACTTTGGAAGGCTGAGGCGGGAGGATCAGTTGAGCTCAGGAGTTCGAGATGAGCCTGGACAAGATGGTGAGACCTCATCTCTACCAGAAATATTTGAAAAAAAAAAAAAATAACGGTGGCATGTACCTGTAGTCTTAGCTAATGTAAAGGTTGAGGCTGGAGAATTTCTTGAGCCTGGGAGATCAAGGCTGCAGTGAGCTCTGATTATCCCATTGTACTGTAGCCTGGGTGGCAGAGCTGAGGCCCCGTGTCCAAAAAAAAAAAAGATGTAAAAGAGCAATACAATTTCATTATCAGATGTATGTTTTTGTTTCATATTTTGCATTTTTATTTTATTGGCTGCTTTGTCCCTATTGATACTCCTCTGGAAGCAGTACCTTAGAGCAGTGAATCTCAACTCTAGTCACCTGGGGACTTACTTAAAAAATAAACAGCTATATTAATAAAACTGCTATCCAGGCCATGCCCTCAAAAATTTGAGTTCAGTTGTCTGGAGTGGGCTTCAGGATCTGAACTTGGGAAGCTCCCAAGTGATTCTAGTGCGGTCTGGTAGAGAACCACTGGCTTAGGGTGTAGTACTGAGCAGTAGAACCCATTGTTTTCTGTCAGTCTTATGTGGAACCTTGATACATGTATATAAAATAGAAAAGGAGCATTTCGTTAGTATAAATCGTTACTAAAAAATTTTGTTTGGCTGGGTGCGGTAGCTCATGCCTGTGATCCTAGCACTTTGGGAGACCAAGGCAGGAGAATCACCTGAAGTCAGATGTTCAAGACCAGCCTGGCCAACATGATGAAACCCCCATCTCCACAAAAAATACAAAACATGAGCCAGGCGTGGTTGCTTGTACCTGTAGTCTCAGCTCCTTGGGAGGCTGAGGCAGGAGAATCACTGGAACCCAGGAGGTGGAGGTTGCAGTGAGCCGAGATCACGCCACTGCACTCCAGCCTGGGCAACAGAGTGAGACTTCATTCTCAAAAATAAATAAATAAATATATATATTTTTGTAGAGGTGGGGTCTTGTTATGTTGCCCAGGATTTCTCAAACTCCTGGGTTCAAGTGACTTTCCCACCTTGGCCTCCCAAAGTGCTGGGATTACAGTCATTAGTATAAACTTAAAAGTTTGGATTTAGAATAATAATAAAGATAATTTCTGAGAATGAGGTATGTGAGTTTTCAAAACAATTATATTCATTTAAAAACACGGCTGGAAAAGGTACAGTGGTGCGATCTCAGCTCACTGCAATCTCTGCCTCCAGGCTCAAGTGATTCTCCTGCGTCGGCCTTGGGACTACAGGCATGCTCCACCACACCCAGCTAATTTATGTATTTTCAGTAGAGACAGGGTTTCACCCTGTTGGCCAGGCTGGTCTCAAACTCTTGACCTCAAGTAATCCACCTGCCTTGGCTTCCCAGAGTGCTGGGATTATAGGCATGAGCCACCTCACCCACCCGTTGCCTTGGTTTTTAAGAGATGGAGTCTTGCTCTGCCACCCAGGCTGGAGTGCAGTGGCAAAGATCATAGCTTACTGCAGCCTTAAACTCCTGGGCAATCAATCAAGTGATCTTTTTGCCTTAGCCACCCCAGAGCTGGGACTATAGGCACATTCCACTGCCCTTGAGTAACTTTTACAATTTTTTTGTTGAGGTGAAAGTCTCACTTTGTTGCGTAGGCAGGTCTCCTTTTGCCTAGGCTGGTCTGGCTTCAAGCAAACCACCCATCTTGGCCTCCAAAAGTGTTGGGATTACAGGCCTGAGCCACCGTGTATGGCTGTTTTTCTTAAAACAGAAAAAAATGTCAGTACTACTTAACTGTTGACATTTGTTAAATCCAAGACAATTGCCTGTTATGTTATTATCTGTATGTTTGAAATAGGTTATAAATAAAAATAAAAGTCAAAACCTAATTGGGCTGATAGAAAGAACAAAACATTTGAAAACTGGGGCATGTGCGTGGTGTTCGAAGTCTTGTAAGTCTCAGCACCTGGTTTATTTCCAAATTGTGTTCTGGCTGCACATAAGGAGAGCATTCTTATTGGCACAGCTCTTAGCATGTAGACATTTTTTTTTTAAACAGATCATCTATTTTAAAAAAAATCTCTTCAAGGAAACAGCTATCAAAAAGCTTTATTCTGTTGTGCACAAAAATAGTTAATCTGGGGTTAGCAGTATCTTAATATTTGATGTGAAACATTTTTGTTGTTACTTTTTTAAAAATTCAGGCAAAATATACATCTAAAAGTATTAAACATTTTTGAGTTTACCAGCGGCATTGAAGTATATTCTCAGTTTTGCACAACTATCACCACTACTCATTTTCAGAACCTTTTCATCATTCCAAATAGAAATTCTGGACTCATTCAAGAGTTACTCCTCACTCTCTTGCTCCCAGCCCCTGGTAACCTCTATTTTACTTTCTGTTTCTGTACATTTGCCGGGTCTAATGACTTCATAAAAATGGGTATTCTTTTACGTCTGGCTTGTATCACTTCCTGTAATGTTTTCAAGGTTCATCTCTGTTACAGCATGTTTCAGAATTTTATTTCTTTTTTAAGGGTGAATGTTTTATGGTATGAAGAGTCAATATTTTCTTTTTCCAGTCATCTGTTGATGGACATTTGGGTTGTTTTTAACCTTTTGGCTATTGTGAATGCTGCTATGAACCCTGATACAAATTTGTTCAAGTTCCTGCTTTCAGGTCTTTTGGGTTGATATCTAGAAGTGGAATTCCTGGATCATATAATTATTATATGTTTAATTTTTTGAGGACTACCAAACTTTTCCACAGCAACTGTACCGTTTTACACTTTCTGTTTATTTATTTATTGAGATGGAATCTCACTCTCTTGCCCAGACTGGAATGCAGTGGCGCACTCTTGGCTCACTGCAACCTCCGCCTCCTGGGTTCAGGAGATTCTCCTGCCTCAGCCTACTGAGTAGCTGGGACTACAGGTGCGTGCCACCATGCCTGGCTAATTATTTGTAATTTTAGTAGAGATGGGGTTTCACCGTGTTAGCCAGGATGGTCTTGATTTCCTGACCTCGTGATCTGTCCGCCTCAGCCTCCCAAAGTGCTGGGATTACAGGGATGAGCCACCTTACTGGCCTTTTTTTTTCTTTTCTTTTTCTTTTTTTTTTTTTTGAGACAAAGTCTCGCTCTGTCACCAGGCGCCAGGCTGGAGTGCAGTGGCGTGATCTTGGCTCACTGCAACCTCCACCTCCCAGGTTCAAGCAATTCTCCTGCCTCAGCCTCCCGAGTAGCTGGGACTACAGGCGTGCGCCACCACACCCAGCTAATTTTTGTATTTTTTAGTAGAAACGGGGTTTCACTGTGTTGGCCAGGATGGTCTCTATCTCTTGACCTCGTGATCCGCCCGCCTCGGTCTCCCGAAGTGCTGGGATTACAGGTGTGAACCACTGTGCCAAGCCTTTTTTTCTTTTGAGACAGAATCTTGCTCTGTTGCCCAGGCTGGAGTGTGGTGGCTTGACCTTGGCTTGCTGCACCCTCCGCCTCCTGGGTTCAAGCAATTCTCCTGCCTCCATCTCCAGAATAGCTGGGATGACAGGCACTTGACACCATACACAGCTATTTTTTTTTGTATTTTTAGTAGATACGGGGTTTTACCATGTTGCCCAGGCTGGTTTTGAACTTCTGACTTCAAGTGATCCACCTGCCTCAGCCTCCCAAAGTGCTAGGATTACAGGCATGAGCCACAGTGCCTGGCATTTTTTTTTTTAAGACAGGATTTCCCCTCTTGTTGCCCAAGCTGGAGTGCAGTGTCGCCATCTCGGCTCAAGTGATGCTCCTGCCTGAGCCTCCCGAGTAGCTGGGATTACAGTCATGAGCCCCTCTGCCTGGCCCTAACTATGGTTTTGATTTGCCTAGTGATAGTGGTGTTGAACAATTTTTCATTTGCTTGTTGACTGTTTGTATTTTTTTCTTTTTCTTTTTTTTTCCTGAGTTGGTCTTGCTCTGTCCTCCAGGCTGGAGTGCAGTGGTGTGATCTCAGCTTACTGCAACCTCTACCTCCCAAGTTCAAGCCATTTTCCTGCCTCAGCCTCCTGAGTAGCTAGGATTACAGGTGCCTGCCACCACCATGGGCCTTATTTTTTGTATTTTTACATGTTGACCAGAAGCTGGTCTCGATTTCCTAACCTCAGGTGATCCTCTCACCTTGGTCTCCCAAAGTGCTGGAATTATAGGCTTGTGCCACCACGCCGAACCTGGGTTGTTTTACTGTTGAATTGTAGTTCTTTATGTATTCTGGATGAATTAGTCCCTTATCAGATAAACGATTTGCAAATCCCGTTCTCTGGGTTGCCTTCACTCTCTTGATAGTGTCTTTTGATGTATGACTATTTTAAATTTTGATGAAGTCTAATATAATTAACCCGTTTCTTTTGTCTGTGGTTTTCCTGTCATATCTATGAAATCATCACCAAATACAATGTCATGACACTTCTCCTGTGTTTTCATCTAAGAGCTTTACTGTTTTAGCCCTTAATGTTTAAGTATTTGATCGATTTTGAGTTTCTTGTGGTGTGGGGTAAGGGTCCTACCTTACTAGTTTTGCATGTGGGTTTCTAGTTTTCCCAGTACCATTTGTTGAACAAGCTTACAGTATTATTATTATTATTACTATTTTAGTTTAAAAGATATTTAACTATTAGATTGTTAAATTTCAAGCCAAAACCCTGTAGAACCCCAGCCTTTAAGGCACCTTGCTTGAAAATTTTTGGTTTTAAGGATTCACTCATAAAAAAGCAGACTCTTTTTCTGCTTAGCATTTAAACAACAAAAATACAAGTGTGGGTTGGGTATGGTGGCTCACACCTATAATCCCAACACTTTGGGAAGTTGGGGTAGGAGGGTTGCTTGAGTCCAGGAGTTCAAGACCAGCCTGGACAACATCGTGAGACCCCATCTCTACAAAACATTAAAAAAAAATAGCTGGAGACCAGGCGGGGTGGCTCACACCTGTAATCCCAGCACTTTGAGAGGCTGAGGTAGGTTGATCGCCTGAGGTCAGAAGTTCGAGACCAGCCTGGCCAACATGTTGAAACTCCGTCTCTGGCTGGGTGTGGTGGCTCACACCTATAATCCCAGCACTTTGGGAGACCAAGGTGGGTGGATCACAAGGTCAGGAGTTTGAGACCAGCCTGACCAATATGGTGAAACCCTGTCTCTACTAAAAATAGAAAAATTAGGAGCCCAGCTACTCAGGAGGCTGTGGCAGGAGAATGACTTTAACCCGGGAGGTGGAGGCTGCAATGAGCCGAAATCGCACCACTGCACTCCAGTCTGGGAGACAAAGCAAGACTCTGTCTCAAAAAAAAAAAAAAAGCTCCGTCTCTACTAAAAATGCAAAACAATTGGCTATGTGTGGTGGCAGGCGACTGTTACCCTAGCTACTCAGGAGGCTGAGGCAGGAGAATCACTTGAACCTGGAAGGCTGTGGTTGCAGTGAGTCGAGATCACACCATTGCACTCCAGCCTGGGCAACAAGAGAGAGATTTGGTGTCAAAAAAAAAAAAAAAAAAAAAAAAAAAAGGCGGGGAGTGGTGGCTTATACCAGTAATCCTGGCTACTCAGGAGGGTGAGTTGGGAAGATTGCTTGAGGTCAGGAATTCGAGGATGCAGTAATCTATGATGGCACTACTGCACTTCAGATTGGGCAACACTGTCTCAAAAATATATATACAAGTGTGTGTATGTTAACCACCAGAAATGCTGTGAAAATAGTTTTGACTAAGATGAGATACATTGAAACCAGATTGGAAAGAAAAGATTATGGAAGGATAGAAGGAATTACAAATAGCGTCTGGAATAAATTTATTTGTCCATTTGTCCAGGATTATACCCTTGGTTATATTGTTTTTTTAAACTGGATAATGGCTTTTTTCTGTGTGTGTGTGTGTGTGTGTGTGTGTGTGTGTGTGTGTGTGTGTGTGTCACAGTCTCACTCTGTCACTGCGGCTAGAATGCAGTGGGGTGATCATAGCTCACCTCAGCCTCAACACCCTAGGCTCAGGTGATCCTCCTGCCTCAACCCTCCCGAGTTGCTGGGACCACAGACATGCAACACCACACCTGGCTAATATTTGTATTTTTTATGGTGACAGGGATTTGCCATGTTGCCCAGGCTGGTCTTGAACTCTCCTGGGCTTAAGCAGTCCGCCCACCTTGTCCTCCAGAAGTTTTGGGATCACAGGTGCGAGTCAACATGCCCCACCAATTACAGCTTTTAATATTAGTTCAGTGGCCAGAACTGGTGGCTCACACCTGTAATCTCAGCACTTTGGGAGGCCAAGGTGGGCAGATCACTTGAAGTCAGAATTTTGAGACCAGCCTGGCCAAGATGGCGAAACACTGTCTCTACTAAAAATAAAAAATAAATTTAAAAAAATTTAGCCAGATGTGGTGGTGGGTGCCTGTAATCCCAGCTAAACCCGGGAGGCGGAGGTTGCAGTGATCAGAGTTGTGCCATTGCACTCCAGCTTGGGTGACACAAGAGTGAAAACTCCATCTCAAAAAAAAAAATTAGTTCAGTGTCAGTGGAATATACCTGATAAACATAAGGAAATGCACAACAGATAAAATCTTGGCTAGTCCTATACCTTGCCTATTTAGCAGTTTTAGCCATGGGTTCCTGTTCAGATAGTTCTAATCTTAGAAGCAGGACTTTATAAATTCTTTGACAAAATAAGCAATAATGTGAAGAAAAACAGCTTCTTTTGCCGTGTTTTAGGGGACTTTGCTAGATAAGCTTTGAGCTTATTTATTTCCTCTTACCACTACAGCACATTATAAAATCCATGTTATCAGCACACAGAAGTAAGATCCCTGCTCCTCTTTAATCCCTTCCCTCATTAGAAGACGCTAAGTGAAACTTGTTTCAAAGATAGACCTCTGCCTTTGTTGAGGCGACTTTATTAGTTTGTGCCTTGTATTTATGCCAACAGTAGTGAGTATGAGATACATGGCAGTCTTGTAATTTTACCACATTCTTATTTATTTCTTCATTTTTAATTATAGAGACAGTCTCTTTGTCGCCCAGGCTAGGGTTAAGTGGCTGTTTACAGGCATGATCACAGCTCACTGTAGCCTTGAACTACTGTGCTCAACTGATCCTCACCTGTCAGCTTCCTGAGTAATGGGGCAACAGTCGTGCCTCTTGGCTGCATTCTCTCTGTTTTTTTGTTTTTTGTTTTTTTGAGACAGGATCTTGCTCTGTTGCCCAGGCTGGAGTGCAGTGGCACGATCTCGGCTCACTGCAACCTCTGCCTCCTGGGTTCAAGCAGTTGTCCTGCCTCAGCCTCCTGAGTTGGTGGGTTTACAGGCACATGCTGCCACGCCTGGCTAATTTTTTGTATTTTAGTAAAGATGGGGTTTCACCGTGTTGCCCAGGCTGGTTGTGAACTGAGCTCAGGCAATTTTGCCCTTTGGCCTCCCAAAGTGCTGGGAGCTGGGATTACAGGCGTGAGCCACTGCATCTGGCCTGCATTCTCTTAAAAGTGGATTCCTGCTAAGCGCAGTGGCTCACACCTATAATCCCAGCACTTTGGGAAGCCGAGGCGGGAGGATCATGAGGTCAGGAGTTCGAGACCAGCCTGACCAACATGGTGAAACCCTGTCTACTAAAATACAAAAATTAGCCGGCATACTGGTGCATACCTGCAATCCCAAATACTTGGGAGACTAAGGCAGGAGAATCACTTAAACCTGGGAGGTGGAGGTTGCAGTGAGCTGAGATCGCACCACTGCATTCCAGCCTGGGTGACAGAGTGAGACTTGGTCTCAAAAAAAAAAAAAAAAAGTGTGGTTTCCAGGGAATTTATGTCCAAATAAGAAGCCTGCATACTCAGGTGGACAGATTTACATCTGAATTTGCCATGTCCCACACATATCTGTCTGTATTTTGACTTTTCCAAAATTTGGCTTCCCACCACTTGAGGAGGACTTTTGGAAGTCACTGTTCCAAGCAGCAGTGACATCTTGCTGAACCACAGTTAGGCTGATTCATATCCAAAGGTCTGTTACTTGTGGATTGTTTATGGTGAACTTACGGGGTACGATTTGACTAAAACTTGACAGGATATATATATATATATTTTAACCTGTAAATTCAGTGACATTTGGTATGTGTGTGGCTTTGGTTAAATTCATAAAGCCAAGGCTCAGTCCTTTTAAGGTTTACCATTGCAAGTTAGGATGTTGATGGGTATTTTTTGGGTGGGGACAGGGTCTCGCTCTTGACACCCAGGCTGGAGTGCAGTGGCGTGATCATGGCTTACCGAAGTCTCGACCTCCTGGGCTCAAGCAGTCATCCTGCCTCAGTCCTCCAAAAAAAATACAGATGTGTACCACCACTACACCCACCTAATTTTTGCTTTTTTGTTTTTGTTTTTGAGACAAGGTTGCCCAGGCTGGTCTCAAACTCCTGGGCTCAAGCTGTCCTGCCTTGGCCTCCCAAAGTGCTGGGATTCTAAGTGTGAACCACCTCACCTGGCTGTTGATGATGTCAAGAGTTAACTACTAAACAATTATTCTTATAGGTGAATGGAAGAGAATCAGAAGAAGAAAATCTCAATAAATCTGAAATAAGTCAAGTGTTTGAGATTGCACTTAAACGGAACTTGCCTGTGAATTTTGAGGTAAGCTAATTTTACATGTAGGACTTTGTATTACACAGTCCTGTTAGCATTCATCATAAGAGTGATTTTTTTTCCTTAAATAACTTTGGAATAATATTCACATAATGTGAACCTCCAAATGAAGCAGTGTTTATTCTCTTCTTCTAGGAATCCCTAACTAAGGGGCATTTGATGTGTAGACAGTTTATGATGGCTTTAGTTGGTGTGTGGATCTCCTGAAGTGGTCTGAAGATAGTTGTGTTAGTGTTTACCTGTGTATTCTTCTGGACAGGGAGGGGTAGAGGGGCTAGTTCATCACTTAGATCAGTTCCAAAAGCATCTGTGGCCCCTAAAGGTCTCTTTAGAGTAATTTTGAAAAGGACACAGTTTTTGTCATTGTCTAGCGTCTGCCCTCAATTCATGTTTAATAACTTCATTTGTTGTTGAGTGTTCTAAAAACAATAATCAATGAGTTGTCTGCTCAAGTGGGAAATAAGGGACATTTTAATATATGTTGCCTTAAAAGACAATATAGTCCATCCAAATGGTAAGGGAGGATTTTTAAAGTTTCCCTTAGAAAAAAGGTCTGACCCATGGCAGATTCTTTGCAGATTCTTTTGATTTACCTGCTTGCTTATGGCTTATTTCTTTTCTTAAAAAGCCTATCTGAAGCTTATATTCCTGTAAAATAATTTTGAAGTATTTTTTACAGTTATAGGTGACCCACACATTTCATGCCTATCATAAAATATTAATGTATACCTTCTCCTACTGTGTGTTAGCACCCTAAACTTACCCAGCTTCAGTCCTCCATCTTTCACCCTGCTGATGCCTCCCTGCCTGCTGTGGGCCAGAGGTGGGATGGGAGTTCCCAGGGCCACCTCTTGTGGCCCACCTGGATGGGAGGGCTTGTTGGTTCCTCTCCATTCCCCCAACACCTGTTCCTGCCACTCCACCCTCAGCAGGCAAGAGTGGGTTTACACTGTTCTCCTGGAGTCCAGAGCCCCCACATGGATCTAGGGCTAGAATCTCACCTGGTCCTACGTTCCCTCTCTGGCCTTTCTCCCTCCATCGGGGGAGGCTGGGTTACACTTTTGGAGGGAACGAGACAGGACATTCAGAATGGCTGTTAGGGCTTGCTCTTGAGTGGGAATGAGACAGGAGCTGCATCCCAAGGAGTCACGAGGTCTCCCTTTGGCACCTGTTTCAGGAAAGGGGAGAAGTATTGCTTTTTTCCCTGCTGACGGATTAGTCTGGCATAAGAGTGGATTTTTTAAAGTTGGGGGAAGGGGTACCAAGACTGGGCAGTAGGAGATGCCTGGCTGGCTTCCTGGGTCACCTCAAATTCAGAGGTGATGGCTTGCACCAGAGCCTTGGATTCCTGACCACCTGCTCACACTTGCTGCCTCCAAGTCACCGAGATTTCTGGAAGCTGAGAGAGAGATTGCTGTTTTATGTTTTTGCTCTGTGAGATTTGGGATCAGATTGCTTCCTTCCTACCTTCACTTGTGTTAAGGTTTCAGATTTGGCCCTCAGGAATCTTAACAGTAGTCACATAAAAGAATTGTAAGAGTGCCCTCTCGTGGTGATCTTTTAAAGTAATTTAAATTGTCACAGCTTGCATGTCGTTAGTGGCATGAGTACTTATATTTATTAACTCATGTATCAGGAATTTCTTACTAGCTTCCATTATTATGTTGACCAAGGTCTTTCTTTTGCTACTGGAAGATTGCCTGGCATGTATTAGACGTTTAGGAAATAGTTATTGAATAAAGGCTGTCACATATGAAGCCAGGTTAGGCTTTTTTTTTTTTTTTTTGAGAGGGAGTTTCACTCTTGGTGCCCATGCTGGAGTGCAATGGCATGATCTTGGCTCACCCTCAGCCTCCTGAGTAGCTGGGATTACAGGCATGTGCCACTATGCCTGGCTAATTTTTTTGTATTCTTAGTAGAGACGGGGTTTCTCTATGTTGGTCAGGCTGGTCTCAAACTCCCAACCTCAGGTGATCTGCCTGCCTTGGCCTCTCAAAGTGCTGGGATTACAGGCATGAGCCACCATGCCCAGCCAGGTTAGATGTTTTAATAGGGGAAGACAGAAGCTATTTGTACAGTTTTTTGGAAAAATATATACAACTTGGCTTTTTGGAAACAGTTTTGCTTTTGTTGCCCAGGCTAGAATGCAGTGGCATGATCTCTGCTCACAGCAACCTCTGCCTCCTGAGTTCAAGCAATTCTCCTGCCTCAGCCCCGTGAGTAGCTGAGATTACAGGTGCACACCACCATACCCAGCTAATTTTTGTATTTTTAGTAGAGACAGATTTTACCATGTCAGCCAGGCTGGTCTTGAACTCCTGACCTCAGGTGATCTGCTCACCTTGGCCTCCCAGAGTGCTGGATTACAGGTGTGAGGTGCCGTCCCTGGCAAGCAGTTTTTAATTTTGAGGAATTTCTTTCTTTTTCCTTTATAGTTGGTATCTTTTGTCTTCAGCTCTTTGCCAGTCTTACAGTCTCGAAGCTTTCTCCTGTACTACAACGTTTGTAGTTTTAGTTTAAATCACATTTAGGTGATCTAGGTCTAATTAATTTTTGTTTGTGGTGTGAGTTAAGAAATCATGGTTTGATTTTTTTTTCTTTTTTCTTTTTGTTTTCCCCCCTGCTCCATGCAGATATCTAGTTGCCCTGGTACTATATTTTTAAGAAAGACTTTTAATTTGTTTTGGTGTGTTTGCCAAAAATTGATTGACCTTATACGTGCAGGTCTGTTTCATACTGTTCTGTTGATCTGTTTATCCTTATATAAAATCATATCATAGTTGTGACTTTATTGGAAGTTTTTACATCTGGTAATGTAAGTCTTCTAGCTCTTAAAGAGTGTCCAGCTTGGGTAACAGAGTGAGACTCTGTCTCCCAAAAAAAAAAAAAAAAAAAAAAAAAAATGGGGTTTTGGCGAATGTCAGTTGGTTTTTTTTAGGTATGTGTGGTTTTTTTGTTTTGTTTTGTTTTTAACTTTTTCAGATGAGGTGTTGCTCTGTTGCCCAGGCTGGGGTGCAGTGGTATGATCATAGCTCACCGTAGCCTTAATCTCCTGAGCTCAAGTAATCCCCCTGCTTCAGCCTCCCATGTAGCTAGGACTACAGGTGCATATTACTATACCTGGCTAAGTTTTTTCATTTTTATTTTTGTAGAGTCGAGGTCTCGAACTTCTGAACTCAAGTGATCCTCCCACCTTGGCCTCTCAAAGCATTGGGATTACAGGCATGAGCCACCCTGCCCAGCCTGGGTTTAATTTTTATTTTCTATCTTTGTGATTATAATCACTTTAATATTCAGCTAGGTTTCTGTTCATGTTTTAGATTCTTTTCCCATCTCTGTTGACTTAGTTTTATTTTTTTAGTATGTAAAACAGTAAATGCTTCCAGAAGTCAAAACTATCATTCCCATCTGATCCCTTCTGTCTACCCTAATCCCTCATACCTGTTGTAGGTAACTAATTTCATTGCTTTTTTTTTTTTTGAGACAGAGTCTCACTCTATTGCCCAGGCTGAAGTGCAGTGTAGTGATCTTGGATCACTACAACCTCTGCCTCCCAGGTTCAAGGGATCCTTGTGCCTCAGCCTCCTGAGTAGCTGGGATTACAGGCATGCACCACCACACCCAGCTAATTTTTGTAGTTTAGTGGGGACAAGGTTTTACCATGTTGGCCAGGCTGGTCTCAAACTCCTGACCTCAAGTGATCCACCCGCTTCAGCCTCCCAGAGTGCTGGGATTTACAGGCATGAGCCACCATGCCTGGCCCATTGGTTTCTTTATCCTTCCTCTGTTTTTTTTTTTTTTTTTTTTTTTTTTGCAAATCTGAGCATATAAATGTGTATTTATAGATGTATATTTACATATAGATATTTATATTAAATCTGTTTTTCTTACAGTAAAGCTACCATACCATATACACTGTTGTTGTTTGATTTTTTTTTTTTCACTCCATGTTTGCTGAGAATCCCTCTTTATCAGTGCTTAGAGGTTTGTCTCATTCTCTTTTGTAGCCACATAGCAGCCAGTATTTAGTAGGCCTAGGTCCTGGCTGGAGGCTCAGAGCATGTATTAAACTTGAACTGTTCGTGCTGCATTCATTTCTGGGCTTTGCTGGTCTAGCTTCCTTTTTGCCAGTTGCAGTGGTCCACACTAAACTCAGGACAGCCTGTGAGCAGGGGGCATGGGAATAAAAAGGTCTGCCTGACTTTTTGGGACTTTTTCATGCCTGACTGGGACTCACCAGACTCAAGAGCATAAACCAGTTCGAGAAGAAAAAAGGCAAGATAGCATTTGAAATTATCCTTGTTCCCTTTTGTGGATATGTATGCTCCTTTCATTTAATAGGCCTTGTCCTTGATTCCCCTTCCCTGTGTCTGTGTGAAGTGTGCCAGCCAGTGTGCCTTGCAGCTTTTAATAAGTGTCTGTCCACTTTCACTCAGTCTTTCCCTCTGAAACAGGTGGCCCGGGAGAGTGGCCCACCCCACATGAAGAACTTTGTGACCAAGGTTTCGGTTGGGGAGTTTGTAGGGGAAGGTGAAGGGAAAAGCAAGAAGATTTCAAAGAAAAATGCTGCCATAGCTGTCCTTGAGGAGCTGAAGAAGTTACCACCCCTGCCTGCAGTTGAACGAGTAAAGCCTAGAATCAAAAAGAAAACAAAACCCATAGTCAAGGTAAGAACTTATATGAACATAGAAGGTGTTTTCATGACCTATAGATGGTTGAGGGGTTTAGAAGGCTGGTTGCTGTCCCTGAGGTGAAAGGGGATGAGACCAACATGTCACCCCCCAGGCCTGGCAGACCCCTTAGAGGTGCTACAAGAGCCACCTGTTAGGTAAGATAAGGACACTGTGTCCGTTCAGTAGAGGCATCTGCAGATAGGCACACATATCTGTGCAGGAGGCCCATGGCGGCAGGATGGGACTGAGACATTTTGCTATGTGCCTTTTCTTTTGGATTTTTGAGTCACACTAATGGATCAATCAAAGCATTGTATTGACCCCTTCCCCGCCCCCAGAAAGACATAATTCCATGGGGGACTTTGTGATTTTCAGTATATGTAGTTTCATGTTGTATCAAGATCCAAATTTTTCTTACATAAAAGTTAGCATACTATATATACCCGTTTGTTTCCTTTTTTTGCTTAATACAGCCTGGAAATCACTTCTGATCAGCAGAGTGGGCAAGGGCTCCTTGGCACAAAAGGTAGCCACAAGGAAGTAACTGGGATTCTGAGATTCTTCTTGCCATGTGGCATCAGCTTGAGCTTTTTTTAAAAAATGGTGTCTGGATTTTGAGTTCTTTTCAAGAAAATTGGGAACTCATCATAGCTCAGACTTTGGGGGAGTTGTAGGAATAGTGTTTTATGTTTTTTTCTGCCTATTTACTGTCATATATTGAAATTTGTTAAAAAACAGGTGTTGCAGTCATAGTGATGCTTTGTTACAGTGAAATGTTGATGTTGGTTTGCTAAGACCTTAAAATCACCTCAGAGCAATTGTAGAAAATCAAAGCATCTTTCCATTTTAAAAACGTTAAATTAAAAAAAAAATTAATTCTGAGCCATTAGGTCAACCCAAAATCTCTTATCTCTTCTCATATCCTGATCTCTGAGTTGACCAAGTTCATGCTGTGAATAACATTACAGAGTTTCCTCCTTGTTTGTTCCTCAGCCACAGACAACCCCAGAATATGGCCAGGGGATCAATCCGATTAGCAGACTGGCCCAGATCCAGCAGGCAAAAAAGGAGAAGGAGCCGGAGTACATGCTCCTCACAGAGCGAGGCCTTCCACGCCGCAGGGAGTTTGTGATGCAGGTGGGTCAGTGTGAATTATGGATTCCCCTATCTCTGACCACGTCCAGTCTTGGGGGCTGATGGAGGTTCAAGGCCTGGACAACTTCCTGAGGACGCTGGGTCCCGTGGGCCATGTTCTGCCAGCAACTGATCCTTATTAAGACCGTGTGGCTTGCAATAATTTGACAGCTGACCCATACCACAGAAATCTGTAAAGGCTGCATATGAAAGATTAAGTTGTATATCTTAAGGCTTAAAATAAACAGTGTATGCGAATGTAATGTCTGCACATCAGCACCACTGCTGTGTGCACTGGGAGGAATGTGGGTATGTTGCACTGAAATTGCAAAGAAGGTGTGCTAGGGTGGTGAGTGCTGGGGTGGCGGGTGCTGGGGTGGCAGGTGCTGGGTGAAGTTTTTCTTCATTATGTCTCTTTGAAGGTTTATGACATTGCTCTTTTCCAAAGGTAAATTTTGCAAGTAGTATCAAGAGATCTGTTTCTCTTCCTCCTCATCCTTGTGGAGTCTGGAATCCAGGGTTGGCTCGTCCTTAGATTGGGGTGACGTTTCAGATTAGTGTGGAACATTTCTCTTTGTACTTAGCTTATTAAGTTAAAAGCTAAGTGGTTACTTCACATAGGCAGCTTAACTTAATTATGATTTGATTAAGTGCTTTCTGATGTAAAACACAATACTTGACTCTTGTGTAGCAGTTTATAACTTATAAAGTTGAGCTGGTATGTTTTATCTGTGCAGTCAGAAGGTAGGAAAAGAATGATCCTTTCATTCCACGAAAGGAAACTGCAGTTTGCTGAGAGGATCAGTAATTTGCCCAAGAAGAAATGGCTGGTGGATGGCCAGATTGGAATTTAGACCCAGGCCAGGGAATGGTTTCCTCGACTCTCTTAGTCTTGTGACCTGGGCTTTTGGTTTTAGCAGCCAGCTGCCTGTGATCATGATCAACTTGGAAGGGGCTTGTAAGCATGGCTGTGCTGGAACGTGTTTAACAACCAACTTTTCAGGGAGGGTGGTTTGGTGAGAGGAGCTGGATATATATGTGTTATATATATATACATGTGTGTTATATACATTTGAGTAATAAATTTTACTGAGAGGATGTGTGTTATAAATTATACTGACACATATACATGTGTGTGGTAAATTTTACTGATAGGATATGTAGCACAATTTTTAAATAATACACACTTTATTGTAAATTTTGTACATATTTCAGTGTGACAGTCACCAACAATAGTGTTATAAAATCATACAATACATAATGCTCTGTTACTATCCAGTTCAGCTCATGTCACTGACAAATCCATACTTTAGATTTGAGGTTTTGGTTATAGCATGAATATTGGTTGATATTTTTTATTTACATTAACAGATAAGTTGAAAGTAAAACAGGCTGGGCATGGTGGCTTATGCCTGTAATCTCAGCATTTTGGGAGGCCAAGGCAGGCAGATCACTTGAGGTCAGGGGTTTGAGACCAGCCAGGCCAACATGGTGAAACCTCATGTCTACTAAAAATACAAAAGTTAGCTAGGAATGGTGGCACACACCAGTAATCCCAGCTACTTGGGTGGCTGAGGCAGGAGAGTCACTTGAATCTGGGAAGCGGAGGTTGCAGTGAGCCGAGATCATGCCACTGCACTCCAGCCTGATTGACAAAGTGAGATTCTATCTCCCCCACCCCCCCAAAAAAGAGTAAAACAATGAAGACATGTAACATCACTCATTTGTAAATTATATGAATGGCTTCTCTGCTAAATTGGATAATAATTTTCAAATATGGGAAGATATTCAGAAGTCTGGCTGCAGACTTCTCATGCTTTTAAGATTAATCTGCTTTATTAACTTTTCTTCATCATTGTAAGTTTAGAGTTAGACAATCAATAAACAACTTAATCTTTGATGTGTAGCCTTTGTAGATTTCTGTGGTATAAACAGTCCTACCACGGCTGATTTCAGGCTATCAAAGTGATACTTCCGATCGCAATGCTGGCAAGAGATGTGCAGTAGCTCACTATCACAGACTGTTTGATCATACAAATGCAAAGCCGGACAGACCTTCAGAACACAAACAATTATAAAATGCAGTCAAAAATTACTTCTGTTAAAATAATTTAATTATAAGCTTATATAATTAAATGTTTAATACTGGCTATGTTTTAACAGCCAGCTCTCTAAACTCCTATTTAATAATTAGCTCTCACAGACAAGCAGGCTAGGTTCAGGGCACTGCTGTTATCTCACGTCTGACCATTGTTGGGGTTACTTTGCAACACACCAATTCCTGCCTGGTTGTTATTCTGAAGATTTAAGCACTGGTCTGTGTTTTGACTTCTTTGTGCAGGTAAAGGTTGGAAACCACACTGCAGAAGGAACAGGCACCAACAAGAAGGTGGCCAAGCGCAATGCAGCAGAGAACATGCTGGAGATCCTTGGCTTCAAAGTCCCGCAGGCGCAGCCCACCAAGCCAGCACTCAAGTCAGAGGAGAAGGTGACTGCTGTGGGCTCTCTCATTGCAAGGTGGTCTCTTTCCTCACCCTAGCGAACTGGGACGCCTCCAGGAACAGGCTTCAAGACAAGGCTTCATCCTCCTGGCAGTTAAAGCAGTCCTGCTGATGGATGTGTCATCCATTTGGACCATAATATGCTCAGAGGGGCCTCACATGTCCACTGTCCCCAGGCGGCTCTGGGTTAGATTGTGATTGTGTCAGCATCTTTGGTCTGGGGATGCTTTGTGGAGGGCTGCTTGCTCCTCTCCATTTGTAGGATGAGGGGTAATTAGGCTTGGAATTACTAAGTGTGATTTCCACTCTAGAAATGAAGCCTGTGTGAAAGATTTATAACTGTTAGGCTTTTGTTAATTGTGGAACAGGCTCTGTTTTTTTCTAGGAAAATAAGACAGTGTGACAGTAGAGACAGGTCAAATCCAAAGTTTAGATTTGGGATTTTTTTTTTCCTATGTGAGTTAAACATCAGATGAAAATAAACCCCTCTTGAAAAATTCACGGCCAGGTGTGGCAGCTCCTACCTGTAATCTCAGCACTTTGGGAGGCCGAGACCTTGAATCCAGGAGTTCAGGACCAGTCTGGGCAACATGATGAAACTGTCTCTAGAAAAAAATTTAAAAATCAGCCAGGTGTGGTGGCTTATGCCTGTGGTCCAAGCTACAAGGCTGAGGTGGGAGGATCACTTGAGCCTTGGGAGGTCAAGGTTGCAGTGAGCCATGATCACACCGCTGCACTCCAGCTTGGGCAACAGACCCTGTCTCAAAAAAAAGTAAAGTTAAAAAGAATTTGTGTCTGCCAGAAGTGGTATGCAGGACCTCAGCAAAAGCCTTGGCTGACCTTCTTGTTTCACGTCACTAAATGGTCCTAATGAGATAAACTTGAGATCACTTATAAATGGTCCTAATGAGATAAACTTGAGATCGTTGATTCATTCATGTCTGCCAGTCTTATCGACAGAAACAGCATCAGCCATGGCCACATAGTTAATAACTGACTGGGGCCCCAGATACCACCAGTACAGAGCTTAGGCTTGGCTTTTGGGTTTTTCATTTCAGAATCTTGTTAGGACATTCATAGTGTCTTCTGTTCTTTCTCAGAAAGGTGATGTTGTGTTTGACAAAATTCTTAGGTAATAACATATTCCCCATAAGGGTGTTAATTTTGGAATGTTACCTTACTTTTGAATTGGATATCAGCTCCAGAAAATATTCTTGATTTGTTTGTTTAGCTTCAGTCTGAAAGCTGCTTTACCCACCTTGGTGGGCTCTGCCATCTAGCATCTCTGCTCTTTTTGGTTCAGTGCTTCCCGTCTCCCTGTGGATGCAGAGTGCAGCTTAGCATTCATGCTTAGTGCACTTTGTTAGATGCTCTTTGTGGGCAGGAGGGTGCATTAGGAGGAGGAGACAGGCTCTACCCAGGTATCTGTCAGGGTGCCAGTGGTCAGGTGGGGCAGCGTTTTTCTGCTGATTGCCTCAGTTATTGCTGGTTGGGCTTTGTGTAGATTTAGACAGCAGGAGCTAGTTTTTCAGTGATCTGATTTATGCTCATGGATTTTTTTTTTTTTTATTAGACACCCATAAAGAAACCAGGGGATGGAAGAAAAGTAACCTTTTTTGAACCTGGCTCTGGGGATGAAAATGGGACTAGTAAGTGTGATCTTAATACCGTCTTCATCTGAATGTGATTCTGGGATTTACATGGGTCCTGCATAACAGCAGGAGCCCAGCCAGTGAGTTCTTGCATGCAGTGTCCACATCACTCCCTGATTCCCTGTGCTGCTGTATGTGCCAGGGGGAGGGCCAGCATGGGGTTTGACGGCATCATTGTGTTTTTCCAGGCTGGGGATGTGGATTTGTTTTACTGTGTGTGTCCCTCCCAGGTAATAAAGAGGATGAGTTCAGGATGCCTTATCTAAGTCATCAGCAGCTGCCTGCTGGAATTCTTCCCATGGTACCCGAGGTCGCTCAGGCTGTAGGAGTTAGTCAAGGACATCACACCAAAGATTTTACCAGGGCAGCTCCGAATCCTGCCAAGGCCACGGTAACTGCCATGATAGCCCGAGAGTTGTTGTATGGGGGCACCTCGCCCACAGCCGAGACCATTTTAAAGAATAACATCTCTTCAGGCCACGTACCCCATGGACCTCTCACGAGACCCTCTGAGCAACTGGACTATCTTTCCAGAGTCCAGGGATTCCAGGTAACTGTTAGGCCTGAGCTGTGATGGCTGCGTCTCAGGACAGTCATCTTTTGGCTTTCCTGAGAAAATGAGCTTTGCACTTTGTTTCTTAAATCACGTTCTCTCCAGGGATGGGTTGGGGAGCAGTGGGGAAGGGCGGAAGGGAAGGAGGTATAGATGTATTGTAAGCATATGTGGTAAGAGAAACATCTTTACCCTTTGGTAATAACATTTCAAAATTCAAGCCAACCCTAAAAACAAAACTTCTTACCACTGGCAGTGGTTGTAAATTTGGATTTCAAAGAACAGACTCATCGTGCTGATGCTTTTTGCCTGGAAAGGATATGGCTTTTCCTAGTCTAGGGCTTCTGAGCAGACACTAGGTTCCTGGAAGGTTCTGGGCGTCATGACAGGGCAGGTGTTGGTGTGGCCACAGTCAGGCTGAGTTGGGAAGAGCAGGTGATCTCCCTTCTTGTCAGGGTGGGCCTGGAGCTGCAGCCCTCCAACCCATTCATATGCACTGTTCCCTACCCTAGCCTCAGCTCTCTTTTCCCCCTTAGGTTGAATACAAAGACTTCCCCAAAAACAACAAGAACGAATTTGTATCTCTTATCAATTGCTCCTCTCAGCCGCCTCTGATCAGCCATGGTATCGGCAAGGATGTGGAGTCCTGCCATGATATGGTACGTCACACCTTGGTTGAGGGATTGGGGTGTTAGGTTGTGTGTTTATATGGAGCCGTCCTTGGTTCAGCTTGTTGCTGTTCCTGAGGAAGACAGGAGAAAGATTCTGTCGTAGACCTTGAGAACAGTTGATTGTTTGATAGTGTTTGTATTTTTGAAGACTTTTTGTCATAGCTGATTGGATCGATTTCTTACTCCTGATCAGAACTCGGCAGCTTTAGCCCACCTTTCCCTTCCCGTTCCCTGCTGGCCTGAGGGGCAACTGGGATCCTGCAGCTCACCTAGAGACCGCATTCACTTCATCTCTCACCAGAACAAGGAACTGCAGGTCCACATTCTGGCAGCTGTGAAATACCCTTGCTTTGGTCTTCTGTTCAGATGAAATTATTGTTATCAGAAAACTGAGAAAAAGAATTGATCAGATTAACGAATCTAAGTAAACTGTAGTGTATTCACTTTATGGGACATCATGCATGCATCAAATTAATGTCTCTGGGCTGGGCGTGGTGGCTCACTCTGTAATTCCAGCACTGCGGGAGGCTGAGGTCGGCGGATCACCTGAGCTCAGTAGTTCGAGACCAGCCTGGTCAATGTGGTGAAACCCCGTCTCTACTAAAAATACAAAATAAAATTAGCCGGGTGTGGTGGTGGGCACCTGCAATCCTAGCTACTTGGGAGGCCAAGGCAGGAGAATTGCTTGAACCTGGGAGATGGAGGTTGCAGTGAGCCAAGATCATACCACTGCACTCCAGCCTGAGCAACTGGGTGAGACTCCATTTCAAAAAGAAAAAAAAAATTTAGTGTCTCCAAAGATAATTTAATAAGAAAAATACATGACAGGCTGGGCGCAGAGGCTCGCACCTGTAATCCCAGCACTTTGGGAGGCCAAGGCAGAAGGATTGCGTGAGCCTAGGAGTTTGAGACCAGCCTGGGCAACTTAGTGAGACCCCGTCTCTATAGAAAGAAAAGTACATCATAGATTTTTGTTAGCAGGATAGGATATAACATTTGTGCAGTGTGGTTACCACAAGGTTAAAAATACTAGAAGGAAAAATACATTTTCAGAGGTTATGATTAGTGAGGTAACTCTGAATGTTTTTAAAATTTGTATTTTAAATTAAAAATTGAAAGTTTTATTTAGTAGTACCAGAGTTGAAGAAGTTGCCACCTGTTTGCTGGGCAGCACGAACTCTTGCCTGCCTGTCCAGTGTACCATGTGGCGGTCCCAAGCGGTGGCTGTGGTTTTACTCTTCTTTCCATCCCCACTAGGCTGCACTGAACATCTTAAAGTTGCTGTCTGAGTGGGACCAACAAAGTACAGAGATGCCAAGAACAGGAAACGGACCAATGTCTGTGTGAGTGCACTGATGAAGGGGGAGGCGCTGATGATGGGGAGGCTGCTGCTTGTTTGCACTGAGGTTACACGATCTGCTGTCTCAGCGGGAAAACATTTGCCTGAGTTACTTTCTGGCCCTTTTGCCTGAAAGGTTTCCAAGTTCTCTGGGCAGAGAGCTTTACTTTTAAAAAACATTTTGAGTAGGTCATACCTTCACATGGTCAGAACTCTGCATTATTTTACAAGGTGCAATCTGACCCTCAGACAGTCCCCATCCCATCCCTCCTGTTCTCCGCAGCACCTCTCCCATAGATCACATTCTCACTGGTTTCTCCTGCATCTTTCCTGTATGTTTCTTTACACCAGTATAGACATATATTTCTTCCCTCATTTCTTTCTTTTTCCCAAAGAGGTAACAAATACATAACACCCTCTTTGCTTATTTTACTTACTGGCATATCCTGGGAAAACTTCTGTTACCATAAACTGGGGCTTTTTAATATTGGACTTCCTGATGTTTGCCAGTTTCTTTTCATTTTTAACGTTACTTAAATTCTCTTACATTTCAAAACTAGTGTCATTTTCATTTTTCTTCCCTAAAGGTGTGGGAGGTGCTGAACCTTTTCTGGCCATGAACCATTATAAAATCCCAACATATATACTGAAAATACTGAAACTGCTTTGAAAATTTGGAATTTCTGATACCTCCAGTGGGCCGAGAGACACGATGAGTAAAGGATGTGGGCAGCGGCAGGGAAGAGAACAGAGACACGAGGAGGTGGCTGTGGCCGGGCTGGACTGTGCTGGGGTTTGTTGTGACAGCCACTCAGTGACCTGGTGGTCCCTATGTAGTAGCAGCTGCCTGTGGGGAAGAAGGGCTCCTAGCTGCTGGCTCTCCCAGGACAGCACTAGATCCATGCCCTGGGCACCTCCATGTTTGATCTTTGTTTTCCCCTGTGTGAAAGAACAGAAAGCACGACCCCTTCTCAAGCTGGCTCACTCAGACACGTTGGGACACACCCTGGACAGCCACGCCAGAGAGAGACTTTCGACCGGCCCGAGAGCTAAAAGCACCAGAGAAAATCAGATGCTTCCTACTCAGCGTGACCTAACTTTTCTAGCGTGCTATGGCCCCACTACCCACACCATTTCCACTGCTTTCTCTTCCAACAGTGATCTGTATTCTTAGTTTCATTATTTTCTTTTGATTGATATGACACTATATAAAATTTTCA